>BQNB010028586.1:10004-56523 GCA_026074375.1 Tanacetum coccineum
CATCGCCACACCCCAAAGTATTCAATACAGTCCAATCTACAATGCTCGGCGAGTAAACCTATTTTGGAAGAATTCTAGCATGGTTGGTGTTGTACTTGCTCTTAACGGTTTTATTACAGGTCCCTCACAACAAAAATTCATGGTGAACTCAGCCTAGCATGGCCTCTTCCACTGACTTGGTGTCACGGGTTCTTTTTTAGCAAGATAAAGAACCGGCTTCATCGTCATGCGTACCTTAGGCCTGCATTCAAAAACATCATCGAAACATGTATACATTAGTGTTAGATAACTTTTATAGCCAACAGAGATGCCTCGCACAGCTGTTCAAACTTTTTGTCTCATTTTCAGACTAAAAGTACAGCGTACTTCATAAGAAGTACGACGTACTTCTTGGATTTGCAGCAAGTGCGCCGGTTTTAGAAGAAAACCTAGCGTACTTTATGGGTTTTCTCCTAAAATTTTCAAGTTTTCCTAAAGGCAACTTAACAAATATTCTTATCATTATTTTTAAACATTGATTTTATCCCCTTTTATTTCTTAATTAACAACTTTTATGATATAACTTTCATTTGTTTATAATTATACTATACTAAACAAGATTCAAGACATCAATTATGGTTAATAATACATGTAAAAACAGGGTTTATACTAATCAAGATTATGATTTTGAAACTGAAATTAAATTTTATAAACCCTAATCAATTAAAGAAGATAGATAAAGATTAATTATAACAATAAAATGATTATAAAGATTACATACCCTAGGAATTGTGAGAAAAGATGGATTGGTTTTCAAAAATGATCAATAGGCTGGCGGTTTTAGGGTTTTATATGTTTAGTTTTGTAAAAAATGGTAAAAGATTCACTTTTATTTAATTTCCCTGCTCAGAAATGTGGCATACTTTTGAGAATTTTTTTCTCAAGTCTGCTGTTTTTAGTATATAAACAAAGACATAACAAAATATAATACTTCAATCCATCATAATTAATATTCATTAATAGAGGGCTACAAGTCACATACATCAAAGACTTATCCATAATGGATTACATAGCTTTGATTAGTTTTATTCAAAACGACTCAACTTAGAAAATAAAAAGACACATGAAGGAGTATGAAGTACGCTCCTTTTTATTCATCCTAAGGTGTTTTTTTCAGGTTTAAAACCAATTTGGTGACATGATGTCACTCAACTTGTAGTACTCTAATATCTTCCTATTGGTGGCCTTCATTTCGTATCCCTACTCAAAGATGTTCTCGTAAGGGTCCACAACTCTAATCTTAGCGTGCCATTTGCCCTCTGCAACCTCTTTAGTAAAATTGTAGAACGATTTGGTATCCATTCAGCATGTTGTAGTGGTACGGGCAATGATCTAAGAAAAGCAATTCCTTTCTTCCACACATAAATTTTCTTAAAATGGTTTAGGGCTTCTTGGAGAGCGAGAGCTCGATCCATCAGGTTGTCACAACTTAGATATTTTGCACGGTTTGGTCCATAGAAAGGTTTTCCCATCTCGTTCCTTTTCAAAGAATATTCTTCATCATCGTTATCACTTTCTCCATGATTATTTCTTACTTTGGTGACAGAGAACTTTTGATGACAAACACCATCAAAGGTTGAGGTGGTTCCTTTAATAGTGTTTAAGATACTCCCACAAGTGTATACAAACATCTTCCAATGATGATGGGTACATCTCAGTCCACGGGTATGTATAGGATCAAAAATTTAGCAAGTATCGTAGTGACACATACTTGACATAACACATCCTTCAATATACCCATCGGTTCAGCTTTCGAGTAGTCAAGCATAATAATTATATGGCTCACTGGCTTGACTTGCTCTCTTCATAACTTCTCATAGATATAATAAGGCATGACATTGATATTCGAACCGATATCGGCTAAGGCATGAAACTCGAATTTTGCCTCTAAGCGAATAGGTAGAGCAAATATTTCGAGTTCATTTTTCTATTTGATAGCCTTGTCACTTCTAACCATCTCTTATGTAGCCTCTTCTTCTTCAATCTCTAGTTCTCCATCCAGTTTCAATTTATCCAATGGGACACTATCGGGCAATTTCTTATGTTTATCACTATATTTGAGGGTCTTGACAACTGGTCTTTTTTTACTAAGTTTCATGATTCTTTCCCAAAGATCTTTTTCCAATTCTTCTTTTGAAAGTTCCTCTCGAGTTAAGGGTCGGTTAATAGTGAGGGAGGGTCCTTCACCATTATAGCTCATCTTATAGTTCCTCGACGGTTGCTTCTTATTTCTAGCACTTTTTCCTATACTACACATGAAAGGAGGTATATCGGTTATGTCCAATGGTGGTAGATCACTAACATCAATGTTTGCTAAGAGATCATTAAGCTCCTCATCACTATCATTATTAAAGGTTATGATATCAAGATAAATAGTGATTATTTCGTTCCCAAAATCGACAATCCACTTGGTGAGTCTAAGAAAAGATCGACCAAACATAACTCCAGGCTCCACATCATCTTCTTCGGGGTTAATGATAAATTTGACAAAATAAAGTTCACCCCTTAAGGCAACAAGTAATTCTTTTTTCATGACTTTTTCGCCCTCTTGCTCCTCATAGTCTAAACATAACTTAACCACGAATTCGTTAGATGTCATGTTCTTCTCATACTACATATTTATTTCACCTTCATGAGCGTTTAAACCATCAACGAAGCATAGGGTTATATACCGCTCACTAATTTCTTCGGTCTCCATCCGATAAAAAGTAAAAGATTTTGTCTCTTTTTTCTTACCACTATCAGCTGTATCGTGATACTCTGGTCCTTACCAATGTCCTTCACTCTCAAATCCATCATTTAGTGAAACATGATCATTTACTCCTAAGCATAATTGTCCGATGCTAGTATTTGGGTCCATAATGATCATAAAGCAACACAACATCAAAATCAACCTTAGTGGGTTAGTATAAATAAAGATAAATAGTGTTTTACACTCAAGTAATATTAGGAAAGATTTAGAAATGAATAATCAAAGGGGTTTCTTCATAACGAAAAAGATATAAAGTTTTTGTATGCGTTCAGACATATAAGTGCGGCGCACTTCATAGGAAGTGCGGCGTACTTGTCCTGATTTTTCATATATTTCCAGAAAGTGCGGCGTACTTCTGATAAAGCGCGCCGTACTTTGGTACTTTTCAGTTATGAATATAATAAAACTCTTTGTTTTCAAAATTCTAATCATTGCAATATCATTTTTATCATTAATCCTTTTATGATTGAAGTTAATAAACATTTTAATAAAAGTTAATACCATAAATACAATCATTAGATAATTTTCATCCAAACAATTCATTTTTGCATATATCTAATCTTTATAAAGAGTACGCAAATTCATGCAGGTTATAAGCTCATAGAATAGGACAATAAGCATACCAAAATAGCATAGAATAAGCATAAGATGGTTTTTAGCATATTAAATATTTTTCTTCTTTTTTGACTTGGCATGATTTTTAATGTGACTAATTATACTAGTGTCCTCATATAGCAGCAGATAACAAACAAGTAGCACATAAATATCAATGAACACAGATTTGAACATAACTAACGAAAAGAAATATTTTTTTGATTTTTTAATTTTAATATACGATTTATACAAAAGTGTAAATCCAACAAGTAAAAACATCAAGAAAGGAATCCTTGTGTTCTCATAAGTAAATTTAAACATTAGAAAGGTTAGGTGGTGGTTTTGGTTCGATTTCAGATTCATTAGTTTGAAATTTTCCAAAAAGTGCGGTGTACTTCCTTTGAAGTGCGGCGTACTTCTGGATTTTCTAGAAAAACCGACATACTTAGTTATAACTACGCCGTACTTTCTACAAAAATATGAATTTTATTGGTTCCGTTTGCCAGAAAACTGCACTGTGGGGTTGTAAATTTTTGCAAAACTTATCAGAAAACTTAAAAAGAAACAAAATTCAATCCCCGGCAACAGCGTAAAAAACTTTGATGTATTGTAAAAGCTTTATATAACTAGTTTATACCGAATTTCTGTTAGGATCATTAAAAGTGTCGATTATGTGATTTTGTGTTATTTAGTCATTAGTCTTTCTTTTGTTAATGTCAAAGTAGTTTGTAATAAGGTGTATTATGCTAAAAGAATGAAATAGCATAATTACCAAAGTTTAGGGACTAGAAGTGATAAGTTAGGAAAATAAAGGAAGGGAAGCCTCCTTCCCTCACCTATAAATACCCCTCTTATCTTCATTAGAGGGTGATGGCTTGTAACTAACTCTTCCATTTTCCCTCCATTTTAATATCATTTAAAATTTGAATACTTGCCATTCTCTACTATTCTCTTCATGCTTTCATGATCGATATGTTTGATTCAAGATAAACGAGACCTATCAAGTGGTATCATTCGCCTATAGAGAATTAGAGTGATCAGTTTGTGGATTTGTTACACGTTCGAGATGACGTTTGAAGAATTCGGTTGAAGTCTTTGAGCTTTCGAGATAAGGTTTGGCAGCAAATTCGAGTGATTAGACGTTATCGAGTGTAGTTTCGCAATTTTAGCCGTTCTCGGAAGTAGTCTTAAAGTTCTCGGAAGTAGTCTAGCATTCCGAAAGTCGTTATTTCTACTCTCGGTTCATTTTTCTTGAAGTTTTGGAAGATTCAGTAGTAATAGTTGTGTATTTTCGATAGAAATATATTGTAATAGATATATACGCATTTTCGGTTCTATCGATAATCGTATATTAGGTTCATTCTTAAACTCGGTTTTATCGAGTTTTATAAGGTTCACACATTTTCGGTTCTATCAAAAATTATGAATAAGGTTTTGCTACTTTTAATCTCGGAAATAAGCTTTCAAAGTCATAACATACATCCATTTCACGGTTTTATCGTGAATTGGGTTGTTGAAAAACAAATTTTTTCAAATTCTAAGAATTCGGAAATCAAATTCGGTTTTATCGAATTTGAATTTAGAAGACTTTTGGATTATCTAGTCATCATTAATTTCGGTTTAATCGAATTAGTGGTTATTAATAATCCATAATTGTTGAATTTTTCAAAATTTGGACATATCGAGTTTGTGGTTTAATCGAGTTTTTGGTTTTATCGAGTTTGAAGCAAGAACATTTCCGAGTTTAATAAGTTTTTAGAATACCGAGTTTATTAGTATTTGTTGTCCGAGTTTGTGTACTGTTCGAGAAGTGTATCGATTTTCAGACTACTTGTTATCCGAGAACAGAGTTGTCCGAATTTGACAACTGTTACCGAGTTTGATAATATTCTCACAAATATCACTCATTTTCGTCTACAAAGATCCAATCTTTGAATCATAAGACATGTCGACATCCAAAACATACCAACAATCCCTTGCTGATGCCGGTTCTGAGACTAGGCCTCCTATGCTTGAAAGGGGTAGTTATATACCATGGGCAAGTAGATTCAGACGATATCTAAACCGGAAGAGAGACAACCGGAAGTGGCTTCTCAAAGCACTTGATGAAGGCCCTTATGTGTTTAAGAATTTCATTCCTGAAGGCTCGACAATACCACGATTGCAAACTGCAGAGGATCTTGAAGGTGATGACTTATTGCTCCATGATGCTGAAATGGAGGTCATGAATATGATTCTACTTTCTATTCCTAATGAGATTTACAATTCTGTGGATGCTTGCACTTCGGCCAAGGATATGTGGAAACGAGTTGAACGTTTGATGAGGGGAACTATACAAAACAAAGTTGACAGAGAAACGCGTTTTACGAACGAATTTGATCAATTTGTTGCTGAACCAGGGGAAGCACTTGTTTCTGTCTACAACCGTTTTGCTCAGTTAATGAATGATTTGGAACGAAATAACATGAACTTTCCAACTGTTACAATTAACACAAAGTTTCTGAATAGTTTGCAACCGGAATGGTTGAAATATGTGACTCAAGTTCGTCTTGCTAAACAATTGACAGTGGATTCGTTCGATGATCTTTTTGATTATCTTCAGCAATTTGAGAAACTGGTTAATGCTTCAAGAGCAAAGAAGTTAGAAAAGTCTCATGACCCTTTGGCTCTAGTAGCACACACGGGTTCATCCTCCAGACAAACATCATCTTATTATGTGACACATCCTACGTCTGTGGTTGATTATGATGATGAGTACCAGCAGGATGATGTTCACAACAATTCTGAAGATCCTCTAGTCTCTGCGATGTTGCTACTTGCAAAAGCCATTACTCAAAATTTCTCTAATCCAACAAATAATCGTCTTCGTGCTTCATCCAACACCAGAAATCAAGCAATCATTCAAGGAGACAGGGTGAATATTCAAAGCAGGAATTCTGGTAATACTGGAAGAAATAGCAGACGAGCTTATGTTCAAGAGGAAGTTGTTGAGGGAATGAATGCTCCAAAAGAGACTGGAAATGTTCAAAGGACTCTTCGAACTCCATCTTCAGGCAATACTTCAACTGTTCAATGCTACAACTGCAGTGGAAAAGGACATTATGCTAGGAATTGTCCAAAGCCAAGGGTTCGTGACTCGAAGTATTTCATGGAGCAAATGTTGCTGGCAAAACAGGATGAAGCTGGCGTAATTCTTACTGATGAGCAGAATGATTTTCTCTTTGCTGACGCATCAAGGATGGAAGAAATTGAAGAACTCAGTGCAAACATATGCTTAATGGCCAGAATTCAACCAGCTGATCATACTTCTGATGATGGGCCAAGCTATGAGTCTGCATTTATAAGTGAGGTACAATCTTCATCCATCGATGAGAATAATGAACCAATGTATCCAACTCATACTAAAATTATTAACAGTACCATTGGTGATGATCAAATTAATAGCAATATTAAATTTGATTCATTCAAGGGAAATGTTAATAGTGGCAGTGTTGAAAAAGATACACATGTTCCTGATCTATGTGTAGTAGAAAAACTTGCTAGAAATGTATATCAGGAAGCTGAAAAACAACAAATATTTGCTCAACAAGTTCAAAAACAAAACACGCATTTGACTAGTCAGCTTGATATGTATAAGGAACGGGTTCAGATTTTGGAAAACATAAACAAGGATAACAATTATCTCAACGAATTTCTTGAAGCTGATGAACGGGCAAAACGTTATAATAAACAAGCTCAGTCTCAATTAGTTCGTGATCGAGATATCATTCGAGATCTTGAAAAACAACGAGATAAATTAGATTTAGATGTTAAAAATTACAAACGGAAAAATGAGGATTTACAAAAGACTCATTCAATTTTAAAAAGGCAAATGAGTGAAAAAGAGGATACTTATCATGATACTATTCTAGATCTTGAGGCCAAACTGAAAAAGAATGTTGATCTGATTTTGAAACTTGGTAATTCTTTACAAGGAATATTTATGCTTGGACCAAAACCATTGTATGTGTATGACCAACAATTAAAACATGGTTTGGGGTATCCGAATCCTTATACACTCAAGCAAGCAATTTCGAAGTGTCCAAAGTTATATGTTGCATCTGGCTTGGGTAATTTAGAAATTCCTTTAAATGTTAGAGATTTTGAGGACACTCTTGAGGATGCTTTCAAAAGTCAACAAAAAATGACAGAAAAAATGAATGATCCAATTGCTGTTGCAAACAAACAAAATTGTTGGACAATTAACTACAAAAAATTAAAATCGCTTTATAAAGATTTTGTTCCTCAAAAAGAGTTTTTTGTTGAGCAAAAATATTTTCCATCTTCTTCTATTCCCTTGGTTAAGATTTCGGTATCAAAAAAATATACCAAGTGAGTCACCTTTGATCAAAGAATTAGACAAGATAAAATGTTGTTTTGAAAAGCTGTCATTGCTAATACAACAGAACTATAAAAGAGCAAGCATTTTTTACACATCACCGGCAGAAATACAAATCAATGATTTTTGTCAAGATCAAGTTAAACCAATTCTTAACGAGTTGAAGGTTTATCTTGAATTCTTTCGGAATCTATTTCAAAGGGATATAAAAGAAATGAAAGATGTTTTTGAGTCGACAGAAAGTGAGCTTGATGAACTAGAGAAGCAAAATGATTTGTTGAAAGATCAACTTTTGGAAGCATCACTCAAACATGATGTTGAGCTGTGTGTGTTGATTAATCATGAATGTGTAGATAAGATCTTAAATGCTGAACTTGAAAAAGTCAAAAAGAAATCTTTTGAGATTCAAGAGGGTTTGCAGGCAAGAATAAAAATTCTTGAAAAAGATGTTCAAAGATGTCAAAAGCAAAGTGTTGATTTTCAATTAAAGTTACAACATGAAAAAGAAAAACAAAAATGGGATTCAACTTTGAAAAATAAAAACACAAATCCTCTTGATTACTCTTGGATTTCAAGGATGGAGAAACTTGAGAATGAGAACGTGTCTTTGGAATTTAAAGTGCAATCTTTGATAAAAGAACGCGACAATGTCAAAATAGAATATCAAAAGCTTTTCGATTCAATCAAAAAGACACGGTCTCAAACTCAAAAGGAAATGGATGAATTAATTGTTCATGTTTCTGAGAAAACATATGCATATGGTGCTATTCGTGCTGAGAATCAGAATCTTTTATCTACCATATCTGAGTTAAAGACAAGATTGGAAAAAGTTGAAAAAGGTAAGTCTGTAAATACTAAGTTTGACAAAACAAATGGTTATCAATCTCTTCTTTGTGTCACACCACTAAACAAACACGCTTTTCAAAAGAAAACGGATGTTCCCAAAACAGAAGAAAACCATGTTGTGTCAAAACCAGTCACTTTACAGACTTCACCTACCAAACAAACAGGGGCAAATCAAAACACAAATGTCATTAGACCAGGAATGTACAGAGTTGTCACAACACAAGAATCACAAACAAACAAGACTAAGAGTGCTTTATCTTCTACAGGAATGAATGCTACATCTAGAGTTAGAAGACCAATGAGTAGAGATTCACATGTTGCGCACAGTGTCTTAGATAACTCTAAGAAAGCAGCAAAGAATGTAGCAGTTTATGTTAGGAAAAATAAGCAAACAGATAATACATCTGCAAATGTTATTTCGAATAAGGAGAATGTAATTGATGTTGATGTTGCAAACGCTTCTAAAGCGAAAACTTTGTTATGTGTTTCTTGTATGCAAAATGTGCTTATTCCTTGTCATGATAAATGTCTTGCAAAGCTTAAATTGAATGTGCGTTCGAATGTTCGTAGAACCTTCTTCACTAATTCTAGAACATCAAAATCTTCAGAAACTACTTTCGTAGCTCCTAAGACTAGGTTTTCTGAGAAAGAGACACAATCTAAGACTCTAGATACTACTTCTGTAGTTTCCAAATCTAAGATTGATGTAGAAAGTGCCTCAAAAGCTAAGGATAAGGTTTCTAGTGCGTCTAGGATAAAGAAAAGAAATTTGCGAGATAAACCGTTAAACACATTCATAAAGAACAAGATTCGAACAAGTAGAATTTGGCAAAAGTGGTTTGAATCACAACCAAATGTTATTTGGACTCCTGTCAGCGTAAAACCGAATGTTCATAATACTCGTTCATCTGAGAAACCATCGGTTTCAGTTAAGAAATGGGTAGTCAAATTGCCCAGTTGTCCATGTGTTGTCTCTTCTTGTGTTGCAGGTAGTTCAGATCGTTCTGTGGGTTGTTGACAGTGGTTGTTCAAAGCATATGACGGGTGATCGGTCACTATTGAGAAATTTCATTAAGAAATTCATGGGCACCGTTCGCTTTGGAAATGATAATTTTGCAGCAATCACAGGCTATGGCGATTATATACATGGCAATATCACTATTTATCATGTATATTATGTTGAAGGTCTTGGACATAACCTCTTTAGCGTTGGACAATTTTGTGATGGAGATTTAGAAGTGGCTTTTCGTTCCAATACATGTTACGTACGAAATCTGGAAGGAGATGATTTGCTCACAGGTGGACGCGAATCTAATTTGTATACTATCTCCATTTCTGACATGGCTGCTTCTTCACCCGTTTGTCTTATGTCCAAAGCAACTTCAACAAAGTCATGGTTATGGTACCGAAGACTGTCACATCTTAATTTTGGTACCATAAACGATCTTACCAGACATGATTTGGTTGATGGTCTACCAAAGTTCAAATATGAAAAGGATCACCTTTGTTCTGCTTGTGAAAGGGGAAAAAGAAAGAAAGCTTCTCATCCACCTAAATTGGTTCCAAGTGATCACTCCAAATTGGAATTACTTCATATGGATTTATGCGGTCCAATGAGGGTAGCTTCGATCAATGGAAAGAAGTATATTCTTGTGATAGTGGATGATTTTTCTAGATATACATGGGTTTATTTTCTTCACTCGAAAGATGAAACTTCAGAGATCATCAAGAAATTCATTGCTCAAGCTTAATTGAATTACAAAGCCAAAGTTTATAAGATTCATACTGACAATGGTACTGAATTCAAAAACACATCTCTTAAAGCTCGTTATGAAAAGTTAGGCATCATGCAACAATTTTCAATTGCTCGAACACCTCAGCAAAATGGAGTAGTTGAAAGACGTAATCGTACTCTTGTTGAGGCTGCTCGCACAATGCTTATCTTTTCTCGGTTACCTGAATTTCTTTGGGCTGAAGCAGTGGCTACAACTTGTTTTACTCAAAATTGGTCAATCATCCATACACGATACAACAAAACACCTTATGAGCTATTACGCGGTCGAAAACCGAATATTGCATATTTTCATGTGTTTGGCTCATTATGTTATCCAACAAATGACCGTGATGATCTTGGAAAAATGAAACCAAAAGCAGACATTGGGGTGTTTATTGGTTATTCGAAAACATCAATAGGCTTTCAAATTTATAACCGACGGACCAAAATGATAATGGAGACCATTCATGTCAAGTTTGACGAGCTCACAGCTATGGCTTCTGAACATGACTGTTTAGAACCCGAACTTCAACGATTCAACAATCATAATTCATCAGCAGAACCAATGAATACTCCATCCAAAGAAGATTTGGATAATTTGTTCGGTCCGATGTTTGAAGAATATTTTGAGAAGACATCTTCTGATACAACCATCAATTCCGCTGCACAACCGACTCAAGTTCATGAAGATTCATCTTCCACATCTTCAATCTTTGTTGACGCACATGAGGCTCCTCCTGTTGTCACTACATCTGACGAACAAACTTCTCCAATCTCTTTGACCGAGGCTGATGAATTTAATCAAGAAGATTCTGCTGATTTTGATGGTAATGCACAGTTTGTTCCATATAATCCTCCAAGTCATGAGGAAATTGAGTCATCTACAACGGCTCTAGAACCATCAAATGTGCAGAATTTCCATCAAGTACAACCCTCAACTCACATTTGGACAAAAGATCATCCTCTAGACCAAGTTATTGGTGACCCATCCAAACCTGTCATGACTCGTCAATGGTTACATACAGATTCTGAAGTATGCATGTATGCATTAACCGTTAGTACTATTGAACCAAAGAATACCAAAGAAGCAATGGCAGACCATATTTGGATTGAGTTTATGCAAGATGAGTTGAATCAATTTGAGAGACTTCAAGTTTGGGAACTCGATCCATAACCAGAAGGAAAGAATATTATTGTTCTCTGTTAGATATTAGAAAAAGACTCGGTCACCCCGTGTATTAGACTGTTTATTATAGCTCGTAGTTTAATAGTTAATAATACGATTTTCGGTATTAATTCGGGTACTAATACCCGGTATATTGTAAGTACTATATAAGCCTCTTCCAACTTTGGAAGAGGTAAGCTAGTCATTTATTCCTTTCATACAAAAACACATTTTCTCTTACTAGAAAAACTCTCTCATGTGTTTCTCTCTCTAGAAACTAGCCAAGTCCAAGAATCGACCCTGTGTTATGATATATGAGTATACCCAATTGGTATCGAGTTATGGGATGATTAGATCGTATGTATGTGCGATTTCATGCTTGTTTAGATCAAAAGTTATACCGTGTGGGGGACAAAGCTCCTAGCTCGTTTTTGAAGTTCTCTGAATTTTTGATGTTTGTATTGATAAAGTTTGGGTGTTTCTAGTTGCTATTGCCTTATGGTACTGTGTTGTGCAAAAGAAATCAAGCAAAATCGTTCAAAAGGGTTGATTTATAAGTGATTTTGTATGATATCTAAGTCGTTGTTACCCCCCCCCCCCCCCCCCCCCCCCCCCCCCCCCCCCCCCCCCCCCCCCCCCCCCCCCCCCCCCACTTCCCTTATTTTACCCCTTTTTTTTTTTCTTCGTGGAGGGTTGCCAGAATTTCTTCACGGCGGTTTGCTTAAATATAATATTTTATTAAGTAGGTTACCAACTCTCTGACACACGACGGGTTGCTTAGGTGGCGAGTTGCTCAAGAGGCGAGTTGCTTACCAGCGGTTTGAACAGGTTATCAGCGGTTTGAATATTTTAATAGCAAATATCTAAAGGAAACTCTGGCGGTTTGATTAAAATATAGACGGCGGTTTGTATTCTTTCTTCGCGGCGGGTTGCTTGGCAGCGAGTTATGTTCGGCGAGTTGCCTTAAAATTCCACCAGCGAGTTGCCTTAGTTCTTTGCAGCGGTTTGGTAGCCTCTGGCGGCGAGTTGAGCTACTGTCTTAGGAATTTGAAATATTTCAAACTTGGGACTTAATATCACTAAAACAAGAAACGAATACGTTAACCTCACCACTTTTAACGTACCCACACTAATCATTGATCGATCAAAACATATCATATCATAATAAAACAAAATGTCTAGTATGTCAGAAGACATCCAGTGTGTCGGTTCTGATACCGCCCTATTGCGTGAATATAACAGACTTTGAATTGGAACAACGTATACGTTGTACTGTCTAGGTAAGGTAATGGGAGAAACATTATGAAGTCCATTAATGAAGGAAGATTTATATGGGAACGGTCTCAGATGTTTTTACTGGAGGACCTGAGGGTGCGTTCAACAAGGTCCAGTAGTGCTGAGTCTTTAAACAACTTTCACGTCTGAAGAAAAGGAAAGTATAAAGCTGACATTCGATGCAACCACTTATCTACTTCAAGGTATACCAAAGGACATCTACTCACTCATCAACCACTATACTGACGCCAAAGAATTTGGGAAATACGTGAAGATGATTCTAGAAGGTTCTGAGTTAACAAAGGATGACGAGAATCTCAATTATACGATGAAAATTTGAACACTTCCGTTCTAATACAAAGGAGGAACCATTCAAGATACTTATGGTAGGTTTACGAAGCTCATTAATGACATGAGAAACATCAAGATGACCATGCCCAGGATGCAGCTTAACTCTAAGTTTGTGAACAACATGTTACCTGAGTGGAGTAGATTCATAACTGAAGTCAAACTTAATAGAGGTTTGAAGGAGTCTAATTTTGATCAGCTTTATGCCTATTTGAAGCAACATGAGGTTACATGCTAATGAGTACAGAACAATGATTGGGAAGGTTCCTTCAACCAACTAATGATCCTTATGGCACTAGTCGAATGCTCAGTTAAGCAGTATCCAACACAATCAACAAAGCTCCCGAATCCTCAAATGAACCATCTCTGCTGACAACTTTCAACTGGACTCAGGAAGTTCTTCAACTGAAAACTTGATTGAAAGTTTATCCAACTCACTTGCCCTCCTCACTGAATATACAAAATACATCTTCCTCAAAACAAAACAATCAACTGAGAAGTCATTAATGCAAGGAAACAAAGCTCACTGGTTCAAGATGGCAGAGTTGTGATTCAATGATGCCGTGGAAGATACAAATGCTGAACAATCAAAGGAAAACCATTTCAGAGAAAACTATGCTAGAGAAATGTTGTACGCTGGAATGTAGGGTCAAGAACAGAGGGGGCATTATTAATCCTGGACCAGCCAAGCCCATTAAGTGCTACAACTGTAAACGACTAGGGCACCAATAGCACCGAGAAGTCCAAGGCTAAAGCGACTTCAAGTTCAGACTACTTCAATGACAAGATAGGTACTAATGCAAGCAGGAGAATGGTGCAGTACTGGACGAAGAACAGTCGTGTTTCTTGTAGGAGACTAGATTATCAACTTTGATTGAGGATGTGGATAATTCACCCGGTGATAGATTGGCACCAATGTGGACAATGTCTTTTTAAAGCTGATGAATGTGATGCATTCGGACTCTGATGTTGTCGATGGGTCCCACCACCACAGACCTGTTTCATGAAAATCTCACATCGGAAGATCGAACTACGATAAAGTCGGGCCATCATATGAACTCAAATACTTCATTTGAGTACAAAGATCATGATACCTTTTGTAATCATTTAGAAGGTATCATGAAGTACACGAGATGGCAACGATGAACAACTAACTACGTTGTGACTCTGATGCTAACCATATTGAGTAATGTTATATTTTCGTTTGTATCAGTATGTGGAAGACAACGAAGATCATGTTGTTCAAAGAAATGTATCTTCTGTGCGAAATGATGCATTGATGTCAATTCTCGATGAAATGCATGAATAGGGAGTACAAAGTAGATTAGCAAATAACCGACATGATAATTAATGATTCAGTAACCTATGAACTGCGAGATATATGGAATTGCTCGAGGAATATGAAAAAACGGGCAAAGTTTAGATTAACTGATAGAGAACGAA
Organism: Tanacetum coccineum; assembly: GCA_026074375.1. Lineage (NCBI taxonomy): Eukaryota > Viridiplantae > Streptophyta > Magnoliopsida > Asterales > Asteraceae > Tanacetum > Tanacetum coccineum. The sequence continues at coordinate 24,619 of BQNB010028586.1, forward strand.
AAATGATGAACAAATATAGGGAATAATTATCTCAGACCAAAATTGAAGAAACTTCTTTAAAAACTAGAACTTCATTCAGCACAAAATAACTACTTAGTGTCTACCGTTGGCCATTAGAAGTCAAAGACAGAAGATGTATCATTTGAAAAAAGGGATTTTAAACAAAAAGAAGACAATTCCTTGAAGAGTTTTAGACATAAAAAGGCTAAAAGATAAGATTGAAGATAGATTATACAAACAGGATCAGTACGTTCAAACGTTCACATGTTATGTAAACCTAAAAATCGTTTATGGAGATAAAAGAACATTGGTAGCATAGGCTACAAAAATCCCTTTGTCTAACTCGTGCAAAGCAAGCTCATGTTCATGCTTTGTATAATGGTCATGACTTGTCAACTACCTATATACACCCACTGTTATGCATGGACTAGAGGATACGCGTGAGATAGCTTAGATAATAGGAAAAGAATGCTGTTGAAATGCAAAGCCTCTATGTATGGAATAAAAGTTAGGATTTGCCCCCCCCCCCCCCCCGATTACGAAAGAGAAACTTCTTGCATCCTATGCTCCCCAAAGAATCTGACCCAGACTGATATTTTGGTCATTTAAATGAACAATAACAGGAAAAAGGCTGAGACCTCAGTTCTAAAACCAATTTCAGCATTGACAGTGTATCCACCCAATACTCCTGTCAAGCTTGTCCCCAGAATTCTTCCAACTAAAAGTCAAGTGAAGATTAATCTTTATGTACTCACATAACTTTTTACGGAATTTGACAAAACTTGCAAAAAGAGAATCACCCCAACAGGTGTTACAGAGGGGGAAAGAGGTTTTGAGCAAACAAAAAGATGTTACCTCACTGAAGTTATTCCCTTTTTCAAAAACTCTTAAAGAAAACACCTTTATAGGAGTTCAAACGACCCCTCTTTAAAGAAGTATTAAGTAATGGAGAAATTTTTGATCATAATGAATAACGAAGTGGACAGAATTACTGTAGACAAGCAATGTGCTAAAATTGTAAAGAAAAACCTTCTCATTGAAAATGAGAATCTGATTGCTAATTGTTTGTCGACTCAACTGCTGTATGATGTGGAAAAATCACGTTGTCTAGATCTTGAAGCTGACATGTCTAAAGTTCATAATGAGGTCAAAAACATATTTTCAAAACTTAAAGGGAATACCTTAATTTGCAATTAAAGTTTCAACATCTTCAAGAAGTTTGATTAATAAAATTTCAACAACATTATCGCGGAAGCTCCTGATCTTTAACTTATTCTTTAGATCAAGATCTTGAACATTCAAATTCAAGGAATATAGACACGTGTATTAGAGACTTGAAAGTTCTAGTCGTTAATGTGATATGACAGAAGTTGTGGAGGCCTTATAATGCTAAAGATGTCACTGCTCTTATTGAACAATTGATTGCGTAGAGTTAGAGATAGAAAAAGGTCAAACAACATTACAAGGAATTGTATGACTCATTTAAGATTAAGCGTACTCACACGAGTGAAAAGAAATCTACATTGTTAAATGGAATGAGAGTCTAAAGGCTCAAATTGAGAAGCAAAGAGTCTTTTACACTAGTGACTCTGGAAAAAAAAAGTTCTTGAGCCGGGCAATGTATTTTGCCATTGTCGTTAAACCCATCCCTAATCATATTAAGAACTATAGGAGTTATCATTTAAACTATATCAGCCATCTTAAGGAGAGTGTAGTAAAATAATTAGGTGATTGTAGAGGAAGATAGAGTAGTTAAACCCACTAGATAATGCCTTAACTATGCTTGCCAATACACTACGATATCTCAGGAATTGCTTAGAATATTTGATGGCACTTGCCAAAAAGTTTCAATGAAGAAAATAACAAGGCTCCCCCTACCCTGTAACTGGAAAAAAAACAAGTTACTTTTAGTGTAAACCAGAACACATCTGCAACACAAAAAAAACACGAAGTGCAACCAGAAGTTAACAGACTAATATCCTGGAGTCCTTCTACAGGAGCTAGACGATTCCATGAAGCAAGCAGTACTAAGCCTAGGAAGCATTACAAAGAAAAAATAGGATCCTGCCTGCTAGAAGGGGAATAAGAAGAAAGTAGAAGTACACTTTAGGACAAATAAGTCTAGTATGGACGAAAAGGCTATCGGATTGATTCTAGCATTAGCTCTATAGCGTGTTGTAATTAATTCGAATTCTGAATCTTGTGTGCAAATATGTGTGACAAAATGTTTAACTCTGGAAAATAATCATGATTGTGTGTTGTTATATTTTGGTTCAGTTAATGCGACCCCCATCTGTTAAATCGTGTCTTGAATAATGGAGCATATTTGGAAAACCAAAAGGCAATTCTGACTGATAAAAGGTTGAACAAGACCAAGCGGGTTGGAAAGCAACGGGAAGACTATTTGCACGATATTGGTTATCAATGGAGACCTAAGAAAAGAAAATACTTCGTAGGAAAACTTGATTGTTGGTTATCACATGGAGACCCACAGGATAGAAATTGCCTTAGGCGATGGTGCCTTTAACTTAAGCTTTCTGTGAAATGTATCTACATATATCTGCTAACCAACAAGTCCCCAACAAAATTAGGGAACCAAAATTCCAAACTCTCCAAAAATCGACTGGTTTTTACAAATGCAGGTCGTTCAGTCATCTTTGGTATTCTGGACTCAGGCTGTTAAAACATATGACGGGGAATTCAGTTTCAAAAGCTCTTGATTTTTGATGGAAAAGTTAATTGGGACAGTCGATTCAGGAATGATCACTTTGAGCCATCATGGGATTGAAGATTATGTTATGGTGATAGTGTAAATCGTAGAGTTATACTACGTGGAGGGTCTTGGACACAATCTATTCTTTGTAGGGCAATTTTTTGTTTCTTTTTTTTTTTTTTTGTTTTTTTATTTTTTTTTTTTTTTTTTTTTTTTTTTTTTTTTTTTTTTTTTTTTTTTTTTTTTTTTTTTTTCTTTTTATGATCTTGAAGTTGCTTCTAGAAAGACTACTTTGCTTTGTCGTGATATTAATGTGCAACATATTAAGGCAGTCGTAGCTCCAATTTGTAAACATATCATGATGAAATTTTGAAGGTCTTCTCCAATAATGCTTGTTGTCCAAGCTTCCAAGTCCAAATCATGTTGTGGCATCGTCTGTTTAATACCATTTAAACTTCGGTACAATAAATGATCTGCTCGAAAGATCTGGTTAGAGGTCTACCTAAATTGAAAGTTTGAAAAAGATCATCATGTCAGCCTGTCAACTTGGAAAAAGCCAAGAAGTTCTCCACAAACCAAAAATATGAAAATACAAATATGAAGGTTCTTTCATTACCCGCATAGGATCTGTGTGGTCCATAAGAGTACAGAGTATTAATGGAAGAAATACATTTTAGTACATCGGGGTTGACTATTCAAGATTCACATTGAGGAAAGTTTTTGAGGTCAATGATGAAACTCTAGAGTTTGTCATCAACTCTTCTTAAGCAAATACAGGTTGGTTTCAACCATTAAACAGTCAGATTATCCGCAAGATAATGGACAGGAATTCGTCACCAAGTTTATGTCTGATTTAATATGAAGTGTTGGAATTTTTTATCAAAAGTCTGTTCCGTGGAACTCTCAACAAAATGGCATTGTTGCTAGACAAAATCGTACACCTTATGGATGCAGCACGCTACAATGATGATATTCTCAAATGCACCTATGTTTCTATGGGTAGAAGCTGTAGCTACTGCTTGTTACACCCAGAATCGATCCCTAATTCATACTCGTAATACAAAACCCTTATGAGCTTTACATGGATAAGAGGCCCGATCTATACATTTTTCCGAGTATTGGTGCTCTGTGCTATCTACAAATGTTAGTATAGATCTAGGAAATTCAGCCAAAGCTGCATGGGATTTTCGTTGGGTATGCTCCTAGCAGGAAGGGATATAGAATCTACAAACAGAGAACTCGTCGTTAATGGAAACAATCATGTCAAATTTTCAATTGAGATAAATCAGTCGATGGGTCCTATAGCATGGAGTTCAGACCCGAGCCTCTTCATCATGACCCTCGGACATACTCAAATCAGGGCTCGCTCCAACCGATAAAGAGCTGAGATGTTATTTAACCAATGTTTGATGAATCCTTGAATAATCTTGAGTCATTGAACCAGTACCTTTACTACTGAAATAACGACTAAAGTTGTTCACAGTAATCTTGTCTTATAAACGATTACTCAAGATGCACGTATATAAGTGCTTCTTCTCAAAATACGATAGATCATCCTGTCTCGACATCAAGGAATTGGCGAAGAACCACTCACGAAAGACTCCCTAATCAATCACAATGTTTCTACATCCTTCACATACCCTGTTATGGAGAACCAGTTTCTGCACAGTATCAATTAAGAAGGATAATCAGCAGAAACCCAACAGTTAATCACCCACCAGATAATTCTCAGAAGATGGACCAAAGATCATCCTCTGGCTAACATCGTGGCAAATCCCTTAGTCCTGTATTACGAAAACTGTTAGCATCTGATGCTTTGTGTGCTGTTTCCTTACAGAACTGTCCAAAGTAGAACCCAGAAATTCAAAATGGCACTGTGATAGAAGACTGGTGGTTACAAGCGTGCAAGATGAAATTACGAAATTTGATCGTCTTGAAGTATGGGCATTAGTACCTCGTCCAATCTATGGTTATGTTATCGGCTCTCATGTGGATCTACAAAGTGAAACTTGTTGAATATGGTGATGTTCTGAAAAATAAATCTCGGTTTTTGTTTGCAATAGGGATAGCGTCAGGGAGGAAGGCGATGCTTTGAAGAATCATTTGCTCCAGTTGCACGAATAGGAGGGCCATCAGAATCTTCATTGACAATGCCTCAACCAAGAATATGATCATCTAATTCAAATGGAGTCTAAAATGTTTTCTGTATGGTTATCTTCATGAAGAAGTCTTTGTCAGTTAGGCTGAAAGATTGAAGGGACAGGAAAAATCCTACTCACGTCTATCGTCTGAAGAAGGCTCTTTATGGGCTAAAGCAGGCACCAAGGGCGTGGTATGACACACTCAAAGTTCCTGTTGGCCAACAATTTCTTCAAGGGTGTCGTGGATCCAACGTTATTCATACGCAAATCAGGCAAAAAACATTTTTACTTGTTTCAATTATCGTAGATGACATCATTTTTGCCTCAACAGATCATAATGCGTGTTACATATTTTCCAAAGAAATGAACTTCAAATTTCAGATGTCAATGATGGAACAAATGTTTCTTTTTCTTAGGACTACAAGTCTCTCAAAGTCCTAGAGGCGTTCTTTATTAACCAAGCAAAACTATGCTCTCGAACCTAAGGAAATATGGAATGGATCTCTCTGACCCTGTCGATACACCATGTGGATCGATTGAAACTGGACGAGGATCTCATGGGGATTACAGTTGACCAAACTCGATTTAGAGGAATGGTTGGCTCCTAATGTACCTTACATCCAGTAGACCGTCCTTGTATTCAGCCGTACGCATGTGTGCAGATATCAGCTAAGCCTATCAAAAATCACTTTGAAAGCTATCAAAACGTGTCTTTCGGTACTTGAAAGGAACCTTAACATGTCTTGGTATCCGAAAACAACGCACATGTCATAACAGCTTATGAAGATGCGAATCATTGCGGGATGTCAAGATTCAAGAAGGAGGTAGTCGGGAAGTGCTTCAGTTCTTAGAGATAGATTGGGCCTTTTTTTATATGGGCTTTTTGATCATCTAGAAGCAAAGAAGCACTGCAATATCAAATCAGAGGCTGAATACATCGCCATGTCTGGATGTTTGCAAATCTTTGGATGCAATCACAGCTAAAGGACTACGGATTTGACTTCAATAAAATTCCTCTGTACTGTGATACAACATGGAGTGCAATTGCTCTTTGCTGTAAACAATGTCCATCACTCTCGATCAAAATACATCGAAATCCTTCGCGCCATTTCATCGAGTGCAAGTGGAAAATAGGGTGGTTGAACTCTATTCAGAAACGAATTTCAACTTGAGAATTCTCACAAAAGCATACCAAGAGAACGATTCGATTTCTTCTTCCAGCTAGGCATGAAGGAGTTTGACCTGATAACTATCAGACGTCTTCAAGAAGGACAGGATGAGTAAACGAAATGCCTTAGTGTATCCTTTGTACATAGGTCTTAACAAAAAAATAAAAAAATATAATATTATATTTATATTTTAAGATATATATGTATGTTATTATATATAATTATATGTCATTTGGAATTACTAAAAGGCTTGCAATTACTTCTACTTGCAACCCGGTTTGATGTTGGGCATGGATTTACTTTATATCCAAGGAATTATGGGTGTATTAGTAAATCTAGGGTGATGGTAGTGCTGTTCGTCTGATCTTTATCTCAATCAACGGACTACAAGCTTTTCAATAGAAAATGGGTGTTGGTTTGAGGGGGGAGTGTGATGTAAAAATGTGCTTCTAAAACCAAGGTTCTAAAGAAGTAATTTGGGAGAATCTTCCATGGTTTATTTAGGAGTGTGTATGTATGAAGTGTAATTTATAAGATGGGTTGTATGTATTATAATGGGTTAATATTGAAGGGGAGTTAATTAATTTTAACTCAAAGGTCCAAAGTTATCTATTGTTATAATGATTAGGGGTTAAAAAGCATTTGCTCTTTGTTTCCTAGCCTTATCAACCAATAGGGACTAAATTGGCCAATTGCCTAAACTTAGAAAAGCCTTAGAAATACTTAAAACAAAAAATAAAAGAAGATGGAAACCTAAGGGACTGAATATTTTTTTATGCCAATTTCTACTTAGGATATAAAGAGCGGCGGAGTTGGTCTTGGTCAACCTATCAAAAATTCGGCAAGACAAAAACACACACACACACCTCTCACGCCAAATCGACGCCATAGAACAAAGCCACAAAATCTTGATTTCAGTGTTTCTTGCAAAGGTATTTATCGAACTTTAATCTATATCATTTATTCTATGTGTGTATCAATGGAATCGAATGAAAACACATTAAAAAGTGTAGAAAGATGAAAATGCCAATGTAGTGTTGTAATGTGTGATTAGTGGTGGGATTGTTAATAGGCATATATTACTAAGTTTTGATGTGTGGATTTCTGTCTCAAACAAAGTGGTGAATGATTTGCTTAAGTTTCTTAATGGCGAGTTGTCTTTTAGAAAGTAGATATCTGTGTGTTGATGAAAAGAATGTAGTAATGGGTATCTTATGGTAGGAAATGCCTTAGGTGTGATTAGTTTTGACAAAGGAGGAAGCGTGGTATGAATTTTATGACATCCAGTCCAATTGGCGAGTTGCATAGTTTTCTAAGTAGCGCGTGGTTATTTATTATTATTTTAATGTTTTCAAGAACCGCCACACCTCGGACGGTTGTTGAATTTATTATTTTTTTTAATACTTATTAACCGTGTGTTCATATGGCGGGTTGAGTCACAGCGAGTTGCCTAATGGCGGGTTGATTTACAGCGGGTTGCCTAATGGAGGGTTGATTCACAGCGAGTTGTCTAATGGCGGGTTGACATTATTTTATTCCAACAGGTAAACCGCCGTCTCTCGGCGGTTTGGTCGAATATTTTTATATATTGAAATATTCAACCCGCCCTTTTTGAATTTTATTTTAAGCGGCAGGTTGGTTAATCCTTTTATAATATTCACAGCGGTTTAGTGCCTTCCTCGCGGCGGTTTGCTCAATTCTCCTAACGGCGGGTTGGCACTCTTCCTGGCGGCGGTTTGGGCTAAGTTTCATAATTTTAGCCCATCAAGCCCAATAATCTATCAATGCCCCTTCGAATGCCCCAGTTGCTTTTCTAACTCTCATCCGGGCTTAGTTAAACAAGTAATTTGATTTATTGTTGGATAAATTCTGCATCCTGTGTCATTCAATGTTGATTTTCATCAAACAGAGTTACCATCTGTTTTAATCAAACGTGGAATAAACATGACTTTAATCAAAGCTAAAGTTTCTCTCTAACTCGTTTCCACTGCATGTTATGTCTTCTTTGTTAATAATCTTTTTGCAGAATAGGATGGCAGAACAAAATGTCCCAATAACCACTCACACTCTCCTCTCGCTCTCAGATGATCAGATTGTACCTCGGCTCTTATTGGTTATCTAATCGGGAAAAGCAAACTTCTTTTCAACGCAAAAAGAATAAAAGAGGCCCCCATCTTTCAGATATCAGTGGACATCCTGAGTAATACTAACTTCTTCCAAGCATTTACTACCTCAGCAAGTGATCCTGCTATCTACCTGTAACAGTTCTGGAATACAATGAAATATAACGAGAAGACTGGGGTTTATAGTTGTCAATTTGATGAACAATGGTTCGATCTAAGTGCTGATCTTCTCAAGAAAGGAATTAGCAATTACTCTGTCAACCCACTCACCCGTTTGAGTTACCTCCGTCTCGGTAACACGGTGATTGATTTTGTAATGAGCTGGGTATCCTGAACCTGTGAAATGTCTCCATATAACAGTGAATTATGTGATTTTTTTATCAAATCAACCATGGAGAGCAATTCTAACTTAAATCCACAAGTGCTGTAGGAAAAGACATCTGGTAGTGATAAAACCCAGACACCCAGTTCTGCATGCTGTGGGGAAATCATCACTCTAACTACATGTTGATCATGCATATGGTTGGAAGAGTTTATCTCAAGGGATCCAGACATTTTTCTCACACAGGCTAAGTCACAATGCAGTCTGAAGGACCCAAGAAAAAAAGAAGTAATCCTTCCTCATTCCTTATAGCCGGTTTTCAAAGGTGATAATTCTACTACTTGGCAGCTATAATAATATCCATTATGTCCTGATTGCTGTTCATCATACTGATGATGATTTTATATTAGGAAATCTCTCGTTTGTCCTAAAGGTGGACTTGTTGAAAGATTTTTGGATGGCTATTTCCCGATCCCGTGTTACCTGATAGCCATTCAACAATCTTGTATTATCCTAAATATCTGGAACTGGTTGCTATGAATACAAGAAAACACACACAAGGAAGTGACATAGGAGCAACTGCAACTAAGCGTTACTATACACAAAAAGCACACTACCACTCTCAGTCAAACCATCCAAAGCCAGCTCCTACTATGACTAAGAAACCTTCCAAGCATAAGTTCCATAGAAAGTTAGAAAGAAGCCTACTTTCCACTTGTTTATACAAGATGATGAAAGTCTCAACAAGAATATGTTTCAAGAAGAAGGTGACGATTCTGATCTCGAAATAGTAAGAAGATAGTTTGGAAGCGCATTAAGAAAAGGGAGAAGAGAAGGTGATGATGCTGAAATGGAACGAGCCATTAATCTTAGTTGATAAGACTTCTCTGCCATAAGGTAGGCACCTGTTGGAGGTAACGATCAGGGATCCAGGTATCTGAAACAAAAAAACCCCTGAACTGCTGAAGTAGTGGGTAAGGGGAAAGGCATTGGTACCGCAAGAATAAGTAGCTCATTCCCTGATCAGATCTGTTAAAGAGAAAAGAAATACGGATCAGGTTTTATCCTTGTTAGCGTGATCAAACTCCTTATGATTCGACAAACTGGACCCTCTTCTCACCTAAGATGACACATATTGAAAGTGATCATGAATCTTCATCAACGTCTTATTCAGAAAGAACTGAAAGTGAAACAGAAGCCGCTCTCCTTAAAGTAAAAAATGTTTAAGGTGTATTTGATGTCTAGAGTAACATCAGAGTAAGCATACTGTTATCACAAGGCCAGCTGGATAGATCCTGAAAAAGCACACTGGCACAATGGATGATGAATTCCTCGCTACAGCCTACCCAAAGGTTAATGAAACCCGAAGCTCATAACAATATGAACTGTGTCATCGAGATAATCCAGAAAGTCATTCTGGTTCTATGTCTTCCATGAAAAAATCTCGTAAGACACTGATTACTTTGGGAGGATCCATTTCTTTATGACAAACCAATCCGAAGATGATCGGAGAAATATAAAGTTGTATATGAGTCTGATTCACCCAACCTGATCCAAGTCATCAAACCGTAACAACAAATCCTCCAGTGATCACTCCCGTCACTGAGTTCTCATCTCCTAAACCTTCTTCACTGGTCACACCTCCTCCAATTAACACAGAAGCTACAACAATCACCAAATCTCTCCCAGAGATCACTCCATTCATCGCCCTTCAGCTACGAGTGGCAGATCCGGAGCAAGATATGTTGAATAAAGAAGACTGATACTCTGCTGATGTTTTTGCTACAATTTAAATCCAAGTTCCTACGGGTTGTTGATAAATATTAGGAACAAAACTTGATGATGCTCTCATTAGGTCTCTTGAACGCCCACACTGAGATTTAATCAAAAATTTTCTCTAAGCTGCTGGCCAGAGTCGGTCATGCAATCAAGGAATCTGAAAGAGTCCGAAAGAGATTATCAGATTCAAAAGGGCACAAGGTGAGGAGAAACAAGAGTTCAACTTACTCAATGGTCAACATATAAAGTTGCTCTTACAGGAATTTAATCTAAAGGGGTGCTCTCTTCAAACCCTGAATAAGTACAAGTCTGCAAACAGAAATTCTGCCAACTACCATCTATACCATGCTCTTATGGAAGCTTTAATAGCAGATGAAGATGCCATGGATAAGGAAAGTTGGATTCAGGTTAAAGACCACAAAGAAAAGATGATAGTGGATGATGATGAAAGACGAATGATGATGATGAAGTCCCTTTAGGTGGATCAAACCAGGGCTAGGTATCAAAGAGAAAGAAGACCCGATTTACGCTTCTGGGTCAGCTCAACCTCCTCCGAAAGATGATGACCAAAGTTCAAAGAAACCACGAGAGTCTGATGCATCTGCTTCCAAACAACATCCAGCTCTTACCTCAACTGGATGGCAGATCACTGACACAAGAGATGCTGTTGTTGACTCTTCGATGCACAGATCTGATCCCGAATCAGAACATTCTAAACAATCTTCAGATGACATTCCAATGCAGGATGAAGGGCATGTCTCAGATATGGAGGACAATGATAACACTCACATTCCTAAGGTATCGACCACTACATGGTTTAACCCGATTCCTGAAGGTAAAAGACCAGCCACACCTGAACCAGAATGGACCATTCCTCCGAATAATTTCCCGGAACCAAAGAATAATTGGGAAAATACATACGCCACAACGTATCAAGTTCCTGTGGAGAACATGCTTCAAAGGAAGACGTATGATATTGGGTCATTCATCAAATGGTTCTGCAGACGAACAGGAAAGAAGAAGCTCTGCAAAGCTGATTTAGAAGGTCCAACTTTCAACCTTGTTAAAGCCTTTCATAAGAACAGCGTCTTTCTTCAATATAAGATGGATGAATGCCATAAGCTGCTGACAAATAAGGTTGATTTGAGTAATCCTGAGGGTCATCAAATTCTGCAAAATATATATGAACCACTACCCTTAGGAGGACCACCAGGTCAGGTAACTATTCAACCACAATTCTTCTTCAATAAGGATCCGGATTATCTTCTGACAGGTGACAAAGAGCGAAATTGCTTATCCATATCCTAGCTCAAAGCGTCGTTACCTAGACTTTGGCCTTGAAGAATTAGTTCCATCTTTGTGGGTTGAAAGTGAACGTAAATATGACATCAGTGCGGTCTATGGCATCACTCACTGGTGGTTTAGGAGAAAGGAATTCTACATCAACAAACACAGTAAGCCCTCTAATCGTGAAGCAGTCAGATAGCAAATGCGAATTCTCAGTGTGATCAGTGTCAAGGTGTTCGAAAAATACGGATACAACTACCTAAGAGAAGATTAATTGTACGCGAGTGTTTACCAAAGAGTACAAGATCTCAGAAAAGGATTTCAAAAATCTTCATCCAAATGATTTTGAAGATCTGTTCCTACTCAATATTCAAGAAAAGCTCAACCATCTGCCCAAGACAGACAAGACTAGTCTTCACACGGCAGTCAACATGTGGATAAGAAACCTGGTAATCAGGAATCGTGTGGGAGACTTGCAGCTCGGGATTGAAAGTTATCAAACAAAGATCAACCTTGAACGTCCAAATTGGGATGCAACCGACTATTACTTCAAAGAAGATTATACGATTGTCCCTAAGCCAAGAGTCGTTGTCTATAGAGACAGAAATGATCAAAGAAAGCTGTTGAGGCCTGAAATGAGCTTACAAGTTTAGTGATGGGACGTTGACAAGAGTAATGGAAAAACTGGACCACATGGTTAAAGACTTTCATCTGTTCGAGTACAATAAGGGCATGGAGACTAGGAAGTGGTCAGAGGATGACAAGAGAAGAAGCAAAGACTTCATCACTGCAATCGAGAAAAGACTACAGATCAGGAGGATCTTTCAAAGTCTAGAAAGCTTTGTTGGAGGAAGAATAAGAGATATTGACTCAGCTGATAACCAGAACAAGTGGACGACATCGTCGTTACAATAAAAGGTCAATTTTGTTTCTTATTGTGAAAAATATATCTTGTACATTAGTAAGTAGTTAATCTTTTGATGACTAAGTGTATGAGTAATTTATATCCCTCAACGATTGAGGGGGAGCAGTTATATGTTTCTTAACGACTTCGGAATTAAGGCCAACAACTTTTCTCCCAAATTTTTTGAACATATTTAATCAATTGTATCCAAAATGTAAAGGGTTTAAAATTTTTTGATAAGGAGAAAATGTCGATTAAAATAATATGTGTATAATAATAACCGTGATTATTAGAACTCATATACTCCGCCCAAACGTGCTAAACAATTTTGAATACCGAAGCACATTTTGAGGGGGCGCGTTTCTCGAAAAAATCAAAAAATGATCGAGGTACTAAACGCTTTGATATTTATATCATAAGTACCTTAATTGAATTTTTACTTGGTTTTAGGGAAAGGAGAACTGTACCAAAAGACCGACCATGCATTTTAACTTTTTGAGTATAAGGTTGTAGGTTAGGTACTATCTCAATGATCCAGCCAAAACAGAGGATCTTACCCAGGGACAAATCAAACTGGTTAGTGTAGAGTCCTTAGGTATGGACATATAAAAGAGTAAAGCGAGTATAAGGGAAAAAAGTTGCCGACTAGATGGAGCTAGTACTGAATTAAACCCAACAAGGTTTCTAGTCATGAAGTCTCGGTAAGCACTGACCACCCCCCCCCCCCCGCGGGGTTTGAAGAAGTTAAAAGAATTAGTAAAGATAAAGGGTGTAAAGAAAGAAGCCCTCCATACACTTGCAGAAAGGGTCAATTACATATGGTCTGCCAAGAATCACTAGATGATTGCTGGACATTTGAAGATCGACATCTGGACCAGTGATGCAATGCACAATCCATCCTAGCCACTCAGAAAGTTCATTGCTCAAGCTCAACTGAATTATAAAGCCAAAGTTTGCAAGATTCGTACAGACAATGGTACTGAATTCAAAAATGCAACTCTTAAAGCTCATTATGAAAAGTTAGGCATCATGCAACAATTTTCAACTGCTCGAACGCCTCAGCAAAATGGAGTAGTTGAAAGACGTAATCGAACTCTTGTTGAAGCTGCTCGTACGATGCTTATCTTTTCTCGCTTACCTGAATTTCTTTGGGCTGAAGCAGTGGCTACCGCTTGTTTTACTCAAAATCGGTCAATCATTCATACACGACATAACAAAACACCTTATGAGTTATTACGTGGCAGAAAGCCGAATGTTGAATATTTTCATGTGTTTGGTTCATTGTGTTATCCAACAAATGACCGAGACGATCTTGGAAAAATGAAACCAAAAGCAGACATTGGGGTCTTTATTGGTTATTCGGAAACATCAAGAGGGTTTCGAATCTATAATAGACGCACTAAAAAGATTATGGAAACCATAAATGTCAAGTTTGACGAGCTCACAGCTATGGCTTCTGAACACGATTGTTTAGAACCCGAGCTTCAACGATTCATAAATCATAATTCATCAGCAGAAGAAATGAATACTCCATTAAAAGAAGATTTGGATAATTTGTTCGGTCCAATGTTTGAAGAATATTTTGAGAAGAGGTTTTCTGATACACCCATCAATTCCGCTGCACAACTGACTCAAATTCATAAAGTCTCACCTTCTACATCTTCAATTATTGTTGACGAACATAAGGCTCCTCCCATTATGACTACATCTGATAAACAAACCTATCCAATCTCTTTAACAGAGGCTGATGAATTCAATCAAGAAGATTCTGCTCATTCTGATGGCAATTCACAATTTGTTTCATATTATCCTCCAAGTTGTGAGGAAATTGAGTCATCTACAACAGCTTTAGAGCCATCAAATGTGCAGAATTTCCACCAAGTACAACCCTCAACACACATTTGGACAAAAGATCATCCTCTAGACCAAGTTATTGGTGACCCATCCAAACCTGTCATGACTCGCCAACGGCTACACACAGATTCTAAGGTACGGATGTATGCATTAACCGTTAGCACTATTGAACCAAAGAATATCAAAGAAGCTTTGGCAGACCACAGTTAGATTGAGTCCATGCAAGATGAGTTGAATCAATTTGAGAGACTTCAAGTTTGTGAACTCGTTCCACGACCAGAAGGAAAGAATGTTATTGCTCTCAAATGGCTCTAGAAGAACCAGTGTGATGCTGAGAAAATTATGGTTCGAAACAATACTCATCTTGTAGCTAAAGGATACAAGCAGGAAGAAGGCATTGATTTTGAAGAGTCATTTGCTCCTGTTGCTCGTCTTGAGGCCGTTCGGATGTTTATTGCTTATGCTGCTCATAAGAATATCACAATCTTTAAAATGGATGTTAAAACGGCTTTTCCCAATGGTCCTTTGAAAGAAGAAGTTTATGTCAGCCAACCTGAAGGGTTTATTGATCCAGAATTCCCAGATCACGTCTATAGGTTGAAAAAAGCTCTATACGGTCTTAAGCAAGCACCTCGTGCATGGTATGACAAATTGTCTTCTTTTCTAATTGAACATGGATTCACTAAAGGTATTATTGACCCGACTTTGTTCACACGACGACACGGGGGAGACATATTACTTGTTCAAGTATATGTAGACGACATTATTTTTGGTTCAACAAATATAGATTTTTCAAAACGTTTTGCAATCCTAATGAAAAATAATTTTGAAATGTCGATGATGGGTGAACTAAAGTTCTTTCTTGGACTTTAAGTTCATCAATCTCCCCGTGGCATATTCATAAGTTAGTCACAATATGCAATTGAGTTGTTAAAGAAACATGGTCTAGATGAATGTGTCTCAATGAGTACACCTATGGAAACTAAGAGGCTGGATGCTGATTTACAAGGTACTCCTGCTAATCAAACGACTTATCGTCGTATGCTAGGAGGGCTTATGTATCTAATAGCCAGTCGTCCAGACATTGCTTTTGCTACTTTTGTATGTGCTCGTTATCAAGCACGTCCTATGGTCAAACATCTTAAAGAGGTTAAACGAATCTTTTGGTACCTAAGACAGTCCTATAACATGGGCCTATGGTATCCGAAGGATTTCAGATTTGAACTAATTACATATTCAGATGCGGACCATGCAGGATGTAAAGATGATTGTAAAAGCACATCAGGAGGACTACATTTTCTAGGTGGAAAGCTCATGAGTTGGAGTTCTAAGAAACAAGATTGTACTACGATGTCTACTTCTGAGGCTGAATATGTTTCTTTGTCTGCATGCTGTGCACAAGTTATTTGGATGCGAACTCAACTGCTTGACTATGGATACAAGTACATTCGGATTCGATTGTATGTACCGTGACTCCGAAAGATTGCCATTGCTATTTCATGCCAATCCGAGTCCAACTTTCTAAGACAAAGCACAATTGAATCCGGTATCTTTTTATTAAAGAAACATATTAATGAGGGTACTGTGGAAATTTACTTTGTCGGGACAGAATACCAACTTGCGGATCTATTTACTAAGGCGCTTCCAAAAGAACGCTTTGAGTATTTAGTTCATCGAATTGGTATGGGATGTATGACTCCAACTCAGTTGGAAAGCCTGACAAAGTTATCTTCTTGAAAAACTCATACATCAAAAACATGTAAATAAATTTTTTCAAAAACAAAAGAAAAAATTAAAAATTTTCAATATACCAAAAAGATTTGACATATTTTTCATATTAAAAAAAAACAAAAACAAAACATAATTTAAAACGATCACATGCTTAGTTTCATGATTCCAAGTTTTTATAAAAAGCTTTCAAATTGAAAATACAGAATCATGATCTAAGGGGGAGTTCTTAAAGTTTTCCATTCACATACATCTTTTTGGAATAAACTAAAAACAATGATCTCTCACAAATACTACATTTGGAAAATGTTATAGTTTCAAGGGGGGGTTTTTATTTAAGCATTCTCATTTTCAAACTAAGTTCTTTACATAATTTCATTTCAAGGGGGAGTTTTTGAAAAAAAATCATTATTCAAGGGGGAGTTTGTGAAAAATTAAAAAAAAAATCAAAAATGATAATCACAGGGGCTAAATGTGTTAATTTTCAAAATCTTTTTTGGAGGCTATTAAAGGAGGAAAATTTTTCATTTCATTTTTTCTATTACCGAATCCATTTACACGCGTTGAGTAAGGAAATTCATTTCAAATCTTTTTAAGTTCATTATAACGGATTCGAGTATTTTCTTTCTTAAATGTAAGTGGGTGAGACTAATCAGATTGATAATTGATTGTTTTGCACTATCGAGTTTAAACTCGGTAATATTGATGTTTACCGAGTTTGTGTTTGTTATGTTTTTATAGAGTTTGTGAAAATAATTGTAATCAAGGACGATAATGAGCAATGGGTATGTGTAAATAAGTGATAAATAACTTAGGGATCGTTAATTAGTAACTGAAATTAAAACTCGGAAATGTATGGTGTTTATCGAGTTTGACAAAAATATTTAATTTCATTGATTGGAGTATGAAAAATGGAAAAATGAACATAAAAATCGAGTTTAGCTTTTTATAAAGTAAAAGGAATAAGTGTATATCTTGTTTGAGAAACTCGGAAGGGTCAAGCTATCAAACTCGGAAGAGTCAAAAGGTCAAACTCGGTAATGGTCAAAAGTCAAAATTCAGTGAAAATTTAATTTATGTATATGTGAAGTTGTGTTCAGAAAGAAATAACTTTGATGATTAATGTTTAATGTTTGAATGACTGTGGTACAAAAGGATCAGTTTCTCATGTGTGATGAAAACGTTAAATAATTTTGGCAAAGAAATCAAGTTTTTATGAATTCTAAGCTATTGGTCATATATATCTATTCGTAATTGTTTAAGTGGACAAGTATTCCGGTTTAGGCCGTATTCTGCAATGAACATAATGAGGAGTGAGTGACTTAGTGTCCATTCAATTATTGAATTAGATATGTTTGTCTTCATTGTTTAGGATTCATGACAAAAAGTGAAAGAAAAAGTTTTTATGACTAGAATTGTTAATCCAAATCTCAATTGTTTAGTGGACTAAGGTTCATGTCGGCTTCGACCGTTTTTGCATATGAACGAATGAGGAGAGAGTGACTTAGTTGTCCATTCAGTTTGAAAGATTACTGGATTCTTGTTATCCTTATAAAGAAAGTTTTTGCCAAAAGTTTCTAGAAAAAGTTCTCAAAATCTATTATTGTGTCAAAATGATACTCTTTCACAAAACAATTTTAAGAAGTTGAATGATTTCTCTTTAATTTTTCATAAACGGGTCTTGATTTAAATAAAAAAGAGAAATTTTCATCATTCTTGAAAGAGTATCATGTCACAAAGAATTTCTGGTGAGGATATTCTAAAAACAGAAAGAGAGAGCTAAATCCATACGCGAAAAAGCAAATCAAAAGTAGTGTTCGAAAAAAGAAATTGCCAGAACACACAAAAAATGGTTAAATCAAAAGAATAACGGTCTTTATGGCATGTGCTAGAAATAGCAAAAAGAACGAGCAATTGGGAAAGAATATGATCAAAAAATATGTCAAAAAGAATTGCCAGCTCAGAACCATATAAACAGACAGAGTGGAAAAAGACAAAAATGTCAAATGAATTGTTTGTTATCTAACATCTCAATTGTAATCATTCGGTAATCATCATGACACAACAACAACATGCAGCTGATGTTCATCCAGTATGAACTGGTGCCCTTACCGAACAAGGGAGATATGATATTATGGATGCTAAACAAGAAAGTTGAACTCGATCATGTGCAATGTCCGTCAGAAAGAAAAATTCTAACGAATATTATCAAGAATCATCCATTACGATTCAACATTGCAGCTTCTTCATCTGTTCCATGGATTTATATGGCACAGTTCTGGCATACTTTAAAGGAAGACGGATCAAAGTATCAGCTCAAGTTTATGCTGGACAAGAAAGAACTCACTCTTACACTGGATGACTTCAGACAAATCTTTCATCTTCCACAAGCAACTGCAAACAATCATAAATTATAGTAACCACCACTATCACTTTCTGGACAGGTTCCATTCTACAAGCAAGTATTGGGATTTACAATGGAGTTAAAGACACAATCGATATTCAAGACTACTGGTCTTCTACAGCCATGGCAAACGTTATGCAAAATATTCTCCAAATGCTTAACAACACGTGTCACTGGATGGGACCAACACGTTGCAGATAATGAAAATGCTTTATTGTTTTGTTAGTAAATTCCATGTGGATTATGCGGAGTGTACTATGGGAAAAGGACTCTAATATTCGATTCATCATCCAAAATTTCGATTTCCATATCCTCAAGATTTACAACGATCATTGGCAAGTCTACATGACTATCTTTCCTGACATCTCAAGACGTGCTCGAGACATGTATCATAACTTGCAAGATGATGATATCATGAAGAATATTTTTAACTCAAGAAGACACAAAAACAAAGTTGGAATGCAGATACCAGCTTGGATGATCACTGATGAAATGAAGCTAACAGAGCATTATCGGATGTATACGGAGGTGTTTAGGATAGATGTTCCTCTGACTCAGTCACAGCCGACTGTGTCTACCCAAGGAACGCATAGGACACCTAGCGCCCCTAGGTCACCTAACCCTGATAAGGAAGTTGCAGAGTCAAGTGCTCCAAGATGATCAACCGTGATTCGTTCTTGGTATCCTGGAAAAGGTAGATCCACACGTCTAACACACCAGCTCCTAGTGCAACTATGGACAAAGCAGATGAGATGATTTTACAAGATACATTACATGTTAGTCTTTTTGAGCATAAAAGTCATGAGGAGCAGGAAGCAAGAGAAAATGTGGCACTGGTTGATGAGCACTTGGCATCTGAAGAAATTGAAAAGATGGTGGATGGACAAGAGAATATTGTTGATGATAGTTCAATCCCTAGGAATGATGAACCAAATATTCCCGGCACTAGGATAGAGCCAAGAGGAATAAGAAAGCAAGAGGAGGGAGGATTACTAAAGATAAGGAGGTAGAGATTACTAACGTTGTTATACCAGTGAATGTAAATGATGACGATGAAGAAATAACTGATAAGGTATATGAATTAAAGAGAAGGGATAAATGGAAACTTATAGAGGAGACTAGGAATTCACCAATCCCCACACCAATTAGATCTCCTAGGATTCATACTAATCTTGTATCTTCGGATATCGAGAAACTCCAGGAATTAACGGATACTCCTCATACTACATCATAATCAAGTTCACCTCAAAAAAAGTTAGCTAAAATGAATCGACTTCTATCATTGTTCAAGACAAAACCTACTCGCTTCAAACGCTACAAGAGCTTCTTTCACAGTTACAAGGATGTTATGGTTATTTGTTTTGCCACATCTAACGGGCAAGGTTTATGCCAAGAAAGTCATTCGATACAACTTGTGATAATCTTCGATGTAATGGTTGAGACATTACCTGCTATGGTTGATAAACACATTAAGGAGCAAGTTGTGAAGCAAGTTCCTGAACAAGTTCGAATCATGTAGTTTCGGTTGTATGTGCGGAAGGGTTGTTTGATTCTGAAAGAGGCAAAGGGTAAGAAGATAGTGACGGAAATATTGATTGTTAAAGGTATTCTGCAGGAACATGAAAATATTCAGGCTCAAATCTTGACACAAATTGAGAATGCAATTGCCAATGTCATCCCTTCTCAAGTTGATGCATCCGTACAAAGTTATATGTCTGGACATATTATTCATGTTCATCCAGCTTAATCACAAACATCCTTTGTTCCAGAACAACAATATAAATTGTACCTTGCTATGAAAGCTGATCCTCAATTGCAACAACAAGACATAGCAATATGGTTGGCTCTCCAGATGAAGTTTGAAAGAAATACGGTACCACAAACTGCATGTAGAACTCCTGCCATTCGCCCAAGATATCAGGACGATCCTCATGATGATGCTCATCCTGAGGGGGAGAATAGTGCAAAGTGGCAGAAGACATCAGAGTATGAAGCTTATGTGTCTGGAGATTCATCATCTGGACAAGTTATTTAAGAGGAACAAGCTCTATCAACTTTAGGAAATCAAGAGCAAAATGATGATTTTGATTTTTAGACTGACTCTTATGCTTCAGATGATGATGAAATACCATCGAAGCAAGTATCACAAGAAATTATGGAAGAAGTATCGCTGACTATTGAAGAGCAAAGCTGAGTTATGATGGATGATGAGATGTTGAGAAAGATATGTAAATTAGGAGATGGCATCAGTATCACATTGATAAGTTTAGAAGAATTTCTTTTAAAGAGTGACATTGTCTGGGAAAAGTAGAAAAGAAATCTTGTCTCTTCACATCACGAAAGACAACACCTTTGTTATTAGTGTCAATGAGATCCTAAAGCTCCAGCATTATCTTTGATTAATCAAGACCTTTTGTATTTGAAGAAAGGAAATTCTGGACCCGAGAAGATAGTCTTGTCACTTCACAAGTTTCCAGTAATAATCTTCAACGATGATGATATTGAAGAACGAACTTCCAGATGCGTGAATAAGTGTGTAATGAAATTCAATCCATATGCTAGATATGGTGTTGAACATTGGAAGAATCCTCATGCGAAGATCTTCTACATAAGGAAACAAAAAGAGCCTGGAAACCAAAGGAAGAGATTTATTCAAACTTAAAAATCATTCAAGTCATCAAGACATATTAGGAATTGGGTCATGAACACAAGTTTATCACAAAGATTGTTGCAAGGGAGTAATGATTCATTGTATTCATATTACAGAGCGGATACAAGAATCTTAACAAGAACGATACTGAGGACATATACTTGTTGATTATGAATGGCAAGGTACCGGATTATGCAGATACATGATTGCTATGGTCTTTATCGGTATTCATTAGAAGTATAGTGATATGGGAAAGAGTGCATGACTTCCAACTTGGAATTGAAAGCTATCAACAGAAGGTTAATCTCACTACACCAACAATGACTTTCCCAGGAATTAAAGATCATGAAATGTTCTCTATCATTTATGAGCCTAGGCATGGAATTATTTACAAGAATAGTAAGAAAGAGAAACGGGTGATGAGACATTCAGAGATCTATATGTTTTGTGATGCAACGTTAAATAGAGTGTCTTAGACGTTCTGAGAGTTTATAATAATGATGTAAGTATGGTTTACGTACAAAAAGATTTCACCAAAGATGAAAAGAATATTGAGTTGTTTGAAGAAGATATTAAAGAAAGATTGAAGCATCGAAGGCAGATGAGAAGATGGGAGATGTACGTGAATAGAAGACCACTTGGATCAAGAAGAGAACGCCCTGAATAATCAACCCTTAGGGGGAGATTATTAGGATCATTAAAAGTGTCGATTATGTGGTTTTGTAGTATTTAAGTAATTAGTGTTTCTTTTAATAATGTCAAAGTAGTTTGTAATAAGGTATATTATGCTAAAAGGATGAAATAGCAAAATAACCAAAGTCTAAGGACTAGATGTGACAAGTTAGGAAAATAAGGAAGGGAAGCCTCCTTCCATTAACTATAAATACCCCTCTAATCTTCATTAGAGGGTGATGCACTTGTAACAAACTCTTCCAATTTTCCCTCCCTTTTATTTCATTTGAATTTTAAATACTTGCCTATCTCTACTATTCTTTCTATGCATACATGTTTGATATGATTGATTTAAGATTAATGTGACCTAACAGTACTAACTATTATAACTAATAGTACTAATAAACTGACAGTACTAACACTTTGTACTGGCAGCACTAACTATTAAACTAACAGTACTAATGACTTAGATTGTTTTCTCTAATCTTCAACAGCAGCACAAACTTGAACCAACAACATTAAGTCGTAGAAGCCTCTAATTCCCAACAAATGGCAATCATAATGATTTTTGAGTAACTGTAGGAGAAGTGCGCCGCACAATAAAAATTATGCGCCGCACTTGGTGTTTAAATAAATTGCATTTACCCCGCAATGAGCCGCACAATAAGAATTGTGCGCCACACTTTAGCCTCGTTCATTAATTCTTCATTAGATTCTCTTCTAGATTCTTCTTATAACGACCGTTAGTGCATTTAACGGAATATCTTTGCACGTTTAGTCCTTTTCTTCATTTTTGGTCCACAAATTATTATTTCACAACAAACAACCAAACTTTGAAATATTTCATGCGTTAACATATATATTTCATGTATTTTTGAGGGATATTTTATGTATATTTGGAGCATTATCAAATCCCCTCATACTTAGCTTATTGCTTGCCCTCAAGCAAACAAAGATAAAGTATTTCATTTTAATCAAACAAATTAATGATCACAAGCATAGATAATGTAACCTTTGCCCTTTTTGTGTTCTGAATATTTCATCTATAGTCCTTTGACTATTTGAATTTTGTTAGTTTATTCAGATTTTATACCGTGTTGACGGTGGTGATTATATAAGAATTGTGGTGATTTTATGAGTATTGTGGTGAATTATGTTTTATTGTGATTAATAATCCCTTTTGGAAGGTATTATTGTGTTATTTGTATTCCGAGTGGTTTGACCCGTAAATTTTGAGAAATGCTGAAAAAACGAGTCCGACACGTCCATTAATGTCCAAATGAGTTTTGAAGGGTTTAAAGTGAAAATATGTCGTGTGAATACTCTAGGTTAATGGGAAAATATTTTTAAGGTGAATAAAAATGCTAATTCACTTTGGGGTAAATTTTACGGTTGAGTTTTACGAGCATTTAAGTGATCCCGACACGAAAAGAGAGACCCAAGACCACCTAGGATCTCATGGCCGGTTATGGGTCAAGAGGGGAGACAAGGAGGCCCTTTTTTAGCTTGGATGTCTAAGGATAGTACCTACAAATATTCCACCATGCATTTTGAAAACACATAGTATCATTTTGATCTCAAAAAAAAACTCTCACATCTCTTTCTCTCCTTGTGCGTCCGAACCAAGCCACATACACACAATATATTTTTGAATTATGGATTCAAGGGAAAATGTGAAAAGACAACATTTTTTGGGGTTGTTTCTAGTGCCTAGGGTATTCATTTAATCAACGTTTTGGGTTTGTCCGGTTCGAGTATGTCGAATATACCTTTTTTCGAAGAATTTTCTTGTAGTTTTCAAAATTAAAATTTCGTTAGTCTTTTGGGTGTATTTGATACATAAATGATTTTGTTGTACAATGTTTGATCCGTTCGTGAAAATCGATTTTTCGAAACGAAATGAATAAAAAAGAGCGTGTTTGGTTCGTTGGACTTAAAAAGGAAAATAAGGATTTTTGTAGTTTTGATGTTATGGTCGTGATGGTTGAATAATATATATTGCTAGATAGCTTATTTTGATTGTAGCCTTTTTAGCTTTTATTCGGGTTATTTTTAAACTTATTTCTTGGCTTATTTGGGGCTATATACCCGAATGTTTCTCCAAAATCACTAGGAAAGTGATTTTGACTATTTTTGTGTTATGACGTATGTTTGTGGACTATTTTGAGGCTTATGGTAGTAACCAAATGCGATACGTAGCTTATTAGCTTATTTTCAAGCTTAATATACGTATTTTGGAGCTTATGAGCTCACGGCCCAATAAGTCTATTTAAGCCGTGGCTTAATGGGAGGGCTTATTGTGGTCCGGATTATTTTCTACTTATTGGTATAAGCTTATGTATGTAAATGGACCTTGGTTTTGGACTTGGATCGTATTTTGGACTTATAAATATCTTAATGGACCCTTGTTGGGCCTTAAAGCCCAATAAGCGATATTTAGTCATTATAAGAGTTTTGGTGGACTTTTTGAAAGTGAAATGTATTTGCAAAGTGATTTGAACAAGATTTTGGGGAAAATGTTTTAGTAAATGTTAAAGATTGAGATTTTGGAATTTTGTCCAAAAGTGTCGAATTGGTGAAAAGTGTTAAAAATAAGGTTTAAACCTTGGAAAACGTTGTATGAGCGTACGTGTCATGTCAAAATTTCGTAAAAAATTTATACTTAGAAATTTTCCTAAAAACATGATTTTTGATTTTGAATAATAAAATATTATTTAATTATTTTATTTATTTAATAAATTCACTAAAATACGAAAAATATAATTTTTCTCGAAACTTCTCTAATGTGTTTATTATGACTAAGGTTACCGAATGAACTTACCGAGATATATTTATAATTATTAATTATTTATTATAATATTTATGTAAATTACTTATCTATTTTCTTTAAATAGTATAAGTATGTATTATTGAGTAATGGGATTGATATGATTGTTGGGATATGTCGTCAACCATCACACCACTAAATTGTTATGAGTAATTGTACAACGCGTCTAAACTCTATGCATCAAACGTGAAGATTGTTTTGGAAATGGATGATTAAATTGGGACATTAACTGGACTAGGTCGTGTGCGGGCGTCATTGCATTTGCTTGTGTGATTGAGATTTGGTTGCTAAAGACTTGCTTGAGGTGAGTTCTCGTAGCCCCATTTTTACTGTCTTTTCCGTTGGGGGAAAATGATACTCAAATGTGTTTTGAAATGTTTTGAATTGATCTGTGCGAAATGTGGTTTTGTTTTTGGGACAAGATATGTGCTTATGACTGCTATGTGAATATTATGTGTTGTATGATTGTTTGGAGCGGATGGGTACGCCTACCCAGTATTTGTGTGATTATTGGAGCGGATGGGTACGCCTACCCAGGTTTGTGTGTGGTCCTGCCCTAATTTTAGTGCTCCAGCTGGTAGGCCCTTTAGGTGCGTAAGTGACATATGGTTATTGATTAGCGGTGATGCTAAGGTTGTTTGCATATATTCACTGTCATATAGCACTATTGTCCACTGTTAAAATATTGGCACAACTTTTGGGTTTAAGGTCAAACCTACGAGCTCACCAACATTATTGTTGACGTTTTCGAGTATCATTTTCAGGTGAAGTGAAAGAGGAATAGTTTGGTGATGTGTGCTAGCAGACTTAGAAGTATCCCGAGTGGAATTTCATGTGAAGTCTTGCTTGTTTATTTTGTTTGGTTTTAGTATTTGGAATTTTGGCTTAAGTTTGGATTTTGGACCCCTGTGAGGGCATTGGAATAATTGTAAGAGATTGTGGATTTTGATAGCGATTTGGGACATCACTCGAGGTTGTTCGAGGTTGATGGTCTTCGTAACACTTGAAGTTTATGCATTGTAGTTTTCTCTATTTTGTATCTTGTGTTATGATTGATCATTATGTTGCATTCCCGAGTTTCCGCCTTTGTTGGGGTGTGACAGATTGGTAATCAGAGCCAAGGATATAGAGAAATAGGTGGATTGGCCTAGATTATAACCTAAGATCCGTCGTTTAGTTACGCATAGGATCTATGTGAGCGGTGTTCCACTTTTGTTTGCTTTTCCGTGTTCACGATTTGGTGCTTTAGTTATGTCAGTAATTGAAATGTGTGAGCTCAATATTGAATATGACTGGGAAAGGATGCGAATATAAGTACGGTTACCAATGTAGTTATAAGCGTATCACAACTCACTCATACTTAGTAATGTTCTTTACACAAATCGATGTTGACATCGTAGGGTGGTGTTATGTGTATATCTGTATATATATAGTAAGATATTCTATATATATGCGAGTCTTCCTGCCTACCTAACATTGCCTATGTTCTCCCTCGTATAGATAATGCCGCCAAGGATGAGGACTCGAAGTGCTGGCCGGCCTGCTGCCAAATCATTAGGAGGGGGGAACGGATGTACAGGTTAGTAGAGGTGGAAGGGGTAGAAGACCTAGGGAAGGTAATGATAAGCGTGTTGATGATTTGAATGGTCAAGGAAATAACCAAAGTTCGGGAGCTAATGGGGGTGTAGAGGGAGTCAATGGGAATGTAGAGGGATCCAATGGGGGAGCACCCGACTTCTGAACGATAATTGCCCAACAATTGCAGAACCTCTTACACGCCATGCTAGCTTAGGTTAGTAACCGAGGAAATGTTGGAAATCAAAATGGTAATGTGGTTAATGAGAACGTTCAGGAGAACGTAGGGAATGTGATAGTAAATGGCAACCGGGTAGGTTGTTCATATAAGGAGTTCTTAGCTTGTAACCCTAAGGAATATGATGGTAACGGAGGTGCTGTTGTTCTTACTCGTTAGATTGAGAAAATGGAGTCTGTGCATGTTATGAGTGGTTGTAGTGTTGACCAAAAAGTGAAATACACTACTGGTTTATTTATGGGTAAGGCTTTAACGTGGTGGAACTCTCAGATCTGCACGCTAAGCCGGGAAGTTGTTGTTAGTATGTCATGGAATGACTTTAAGTTTATGATGCTACAAGAGTTTTGTCCTAGTCATGAGATGCAAAAGTTGGAATCTGAGTTGTGGAATCACGCCATGGTCGGGGCTGGCCATGCTGCGTATACTGATAGGTTTCATGAGTTGGCTAGGTTAGTTCCACATTTAGTAACTCCAGAGAGTAGGATGATTGAGAGGTATGCGTATGGCCTTGCTCCACAGATCCATGGGATGGTGGTAGCAACGAACCCAAAGACTATACAAAAGGCTATGAAGATTTCTGGTGTACTGACCGATGAGGATGTGAGAAATGGATCAATTAAGAAGGTTAAGAAAAGAGGAAATATCGGTGGAACCGCTTGCCTAAGGATAGAATGGTATGGATGTATAAGAGGACTCGGACTGGGAATGCATTTTTGTCCCTACGCAAACATGTAGAGAGAGAGTATAGGCTACTTGCCTAAGTGTACCATCTACAGCTCTACCATGCACCCTCGGAGGCGCCTTGTCGTACATGCATTTCAATATAACCGCCTCTGGTTTTTTGGCAAAGGATTGTAGAGGTGTGCCAAGGAAATGTAAATCCCGTCAATGCTAGAAAACAGCAATGTTTAGAGGCTTGTTATGAGTATGGTTGAGTACCAAACCATGTAGGTTAGATTGTCCTAGATTGAATAGGGCACAAGGACCGGAAGAAAATCGTCCAAACCAAGTTGCTGCTAATAACGGGGGTCAGTGGTATGTGCTTAATTACACATACCTTTTTCCATTAAAAACGGACTTAAATGACCAAAAACAGACAAAAACTGCCAAATATATGTTTGTTTTGCATTTGTGTTGTGTAGGAAACGGATATTCACAAAAGGACGAAAAACAAAGCCAAAAACAACAAAACCGAGCACGGAATGGAAAAGTGTGAAAAGACGAAGCCAAATCGAAGCCAAAAAGTCAACCAAGTCAACAAGTCAACAGAAAAGTCAAACAGTCAAAGTCAAAGTCAACCCCAACAAAGTCAAGTCAACTCCAAGAAGCTGGATCAGAAAAGAATATAACTTGAGGGACTGAAATTGCCAAATCCCAAAGTTATATTACTAAGATAAAATGACAAGGGCTGAAATTGCAATTTACTAAAAATGTGACTCTAGGGGCCAAAACTGCCAAGCCCCTAAAGTTATATTAATAAGGGACTATCTTTGCAATTGGTTTATATGAGTTAAGGGGGCATTTCTGCCAAGCCCCAAACTCATATCACCACAAGGACTGACTTTGCAAATTGAGTTATAACCCTCAGGGACTATTTTTGCCAACCCCCAAATAACTTCACACCACAAGGACGAAAATTGCAAACCATCTTATAACTTTGAGGGACCAAAGTTGGCAACCACCCAAACGTTTCCCTGTTACCCACAAACCAAATTTCCCGCCCCTTTTAAACCCAAAACCACTCACGTGTCTTCTCCCCACTCTTTACCCTGCAAACCTACCAAAACCCCATGGTTAAACACTCATCCTCCCCTCCACTACCACATAAACAAGGACTATTTGCAACTTAGAAATCTCACTATTTGCGAGCAAATCAAGGGTTGTGATGACAATCCAAAGAAGCACAGGACCTAATCTATGGCCAAGGATTGATTTTTGAGTTCCACTCTCACCAAACTAGCACAAATGTGCCTTTTTACCTCAGTAAAGAAGCACAACTCCAATGAATTGAAGATTTTGGGGTTCGGGTATAAATACCCACCCCTTGGAAGCCATTAGAGAGGGGGGGAGTTTTAGTATTTTTTTAATAATTTTTATGTTTCTTAGTTAAATCCAGCTTGTACTTTCAATTTAATGTACTCTTTTTTATTCAAGTTAATGAAAAATCAAGTTCTTTCTCAATATCTTATTGCTAGCTTAATCTTTATTCTAACTACTAAAAAAGGGTTCTCAGGTTTTAAATTCATTATATAAGTTGCTGAAAGCCATAAGCTTCTTCATAGCTTATTTGATTTTTAAGTAAAAATAAAAGATTTGACCATAAAAGTCAAATAAGCAAAAGCATGGAAACGGGTCAATTTTGGATGGACCTATGGGTTGAAATATGGTCAGAGATATTTGGACTTAGGGGTCAACTAGGATTAGTTTTAGGTTTCCTTACTTTGGACTTTTGTAAGTTTTCATTTTTAATTTTTTGCATTTTTACTTAATATTAATGTAGCATTGCTTTTTCAGCTTATTAGTGCTTATTTCCTATTTGAATGTGCTTATTTATGCTTATTAAGGTTGTTTAGTGCTTAAAGTTCTAGTCTTGTAGATTAGAAATCACTTGTGCAAGTTTGGCTTTAAACTGTCAAATTTTTAGCTTATACACTGTTGGATTTTTATCTGCTTATTTAAGTGCTTATTTGCTACTGTATTGTGCTTATTTTGGCTTATCATGCATGTATAATCATCTATTTTTAAGTCCCTTAGTTTAAATCTCCAAAAATCAGCTTTAAAAGCCCTTTTTAAGTCTTAAAGGGGTGTTTGGGACAGGAACCAAAATGGGTCAAAAGGTGTCAAAAACTACTTTGGGTCAGTTGATGAGATTTGATAAGGTATTTTAAGTTGATTTGAATAAGTTTTTATAGGTTTTTGGTGCTTAAAACTAGTTTTAAGTATTTTTTTTTTTGAAAATCCCTTTGAATCTGTGGAGACAGATTGGACTCAAAGGGCCAATTTGATTTGGCTTTCAAAATCTAGTTTTTAAAAGTTGTTTTTGAGTCTTTTCTTAGTGTCAATGCAGTAGGAAACTTTATCTTTAAATTTGTCTTTGTGTTCTTTAAAATCTGTCTAAGTAATTTTCATTATCAAAAGGCTATTTTTTAATTAAATTTTTTTTGAGTCATTTAAAATTGTTTTTAGCTTTCAAAAAATTTAAACATAAGCTCATTAGGAGCTTAGGTTTATCTGTTTTAACTTTGTGTTAAAAATTAAGCTCAATTGGTGGCTTATTTTAAGGGCTGCAAGTAGCCCTTAAGTCTAAAAAAAATCATTAAGCATTTACCCTGATGCTAAACAGCCTTGTTCACAAGCATTTTTAGTGGCCTAATCTTGTCCCAAATTCCAATCTCTTTGCATTTTTAGAAAGTCTATAGGCCAATGTTAATCTGTTTTTAGCTTTAGGGTTCTAGTTTTTAGGTTTGTGTGCTTATTTTTAAGCCCAAAAGTGCCTAGTCAGCCTGTTTGGACCCCTTTTGGGTCAGTTTTGCTTATTTGCTCATTAGTGCTTTTTAGTTGCTCATCTTGTGCTTATTACTGTCATTTTTGCTTATTAGGATGGCCTTAAGCCATTGATAGCTTATTTTGCTAGGTAAGTAGCTTATTCGAGCTTATTTGTTTGCAAACAGTTGAGTATTAAGACATTAAGCATAATCTGTCACTTTTAAGCCCAAATTCTAGCTTATTTATAAGCTTTCACAAAAAGTCATAGTTAAGAAAAAAGCTTATTTTCAAGTGCTTAAAAACTTTGTTAAGAAAAATTTTGAAAAAAAAATAAAGGGGAAGCTTGGAAGTCAGGGGTGAGCTAGGGCTCGAACCCCCGACCTTAACAAGCCTCAACCCTTATAAACCCAACACCACTACCGCTGTGCTACAATAGCTCATCCGGTAGTGGTTTGTTGGATTTAATATATAAGGGCTTTTTGGCCCATTTGCTTCATAAGCTGTTTGGGCTTATTCAACAGCTTATTTGATAAGCTGGTTTCCCCAGCTTATTTTTCTTAGGACTGTCATACTTGTAGCTATTTTGTGTAATTTTTCTAGAATTTTTTGTAAACGTTTAGTATTTTTTATAATTTATTTTGTTTAAAAACTTTAAAAAATCATAAAAAATAAAATAAAAGTCAGAAAAATATAAACTTTTAAAAAAAAAAATTATTTTGTCATATAGTTTCTAGGAAAAATAGTTGTTTTCTTGTAGGGTCATTTTTACAAAATTTCACTTTTTAAAGAACGGGATTCGTTCCCGTTTTTGATTTGACTCGTTTTTGGTCCAAACGAACTCCGTTTTTAGTCTAGTTTTTTTAAACTTCGTTTTTAGTCAAGTAGAATCTATTTTGAGTTTAAAAATTGTTCTCGGATTAAAATTGTGTAATTTAGGTTTTTGACCCTCGTTTTTCGTGCCCGTTTTAGGTTTTAAGTTATATAGCTTTCGTTTTTAGGTTTCTATTTAATCGTTTCTGCAGATTTAACTCGTAGAAATAGAAAACCAATCATAATCTTGTAATATTCAAACATCGATTATCAATTCGGCATTCGATTTTCAATTGCACACCTCGTTGGGACATAACGACCCGGGAATCATACTTCCGGTTACATATATATTTTATTTTGTGAATTCTTAACCAATCCTTGGCTAAAGGTAATTGGTTGAGTGTTTGCTTATATATTATATATATATTATTGACGAATCAATTTTTGGCGCCGTTGCCGGGGAGGCTGTGAAACGAATTATCGTTACGTTTGACAAATTGTGTTTGAATTTGTGAATATCTCTTTTATTTTTATAAAAATACAAAAATATTTTTTTCATTTCTTTTTAGTATATATTTAAAATTCAAGAAAAACCAAAAATATAAAAACATTGTCTTAATCAAGAAATAAAATTCATCAATCATATAATACTTTCACTAAAGTATTATCATAATAAATTCCGGTGAACTTGTTGGTTCCCAAATCGAACAAAAGATTTAAAAACTTGCCATTTGTGTCGCTTACGACGTACGGCTCACCTCGATTTGATTAACAAACTATAAAGTGGGTATAAGGAGGGTTGTTCCGAGGAACTACGACCGAAGAGAAAGGATTTTTAATAGCTTCGATCCTACTCCTCCGCTCTCTTGTGCGTTTTTCATTTTGAGAGCTACCGTGAAGTAAGTAGATTATTTGGTTGAAGTTTTCCTACCTCATTGTCCGTTAAAATACATTGTGAATAAATCATTGAAAAAACCAAAATATTAGTCTAAATTTTCTTTTTATATTTCTATTTTGTGCATGCGCACTCGTTCTTAAGCCCGTAAACGTCGACAACAACAAGTCCGACCAACTTCTGTTGAATCACCCAATATTGAGAGACCAAATAACAATCAAGAAGCTTTCAATCATCCCATAGTTACGATGGCCGATAATCGTACTATGGTGCAATTACTCGAAGCACCCACCGAGGGTTACGAGGATGCGATCGTTGTTCCCGAAAT
>BQNB010028587.1:0-53653 GCA_026074375.1 Tanacetum coccineum
GAAAGATATTGGATGCAAATGGGTAATTCTGGGGCATTCCGAGAGGAGACACGTTATCGGTGAAAATGACGAGGTAACTTTTACTTAGAAGTCTTAACTATATGGGCCCTTTGAAGGTCTAAATAGATGGACATTGCATTGGATACTGATGAACTTCCGAACTGTTGGAAGAAAGAGAAGCGGGCAAAACTTTTGATGTTTGTTTCAAGCAACTGAAAGCCTATGCAGGCATGTTTTCTTTCATCTTATACCTATGGTGGTATAATTACACTCCAAATATGACTTCTTTTTTTGGGTTTATTAACAAGTCTGCTTTTCATAATTAAAATGAGAAAGAAAAAAAAAACAATTTTGACCATTACCTTAAAGTTAGACTCTTTGTTCGCGTGTTATAGTAATAGCAAATCTTATATTTATTATTTTTAATAAAACATGGATTACGTAAAGAGCAATAAAGCACAATAACATCATATCTTTAAATCACATCCATATGTTTAGAATCCTGAAATGAATTGAACTATGGCAATGAATGAGATGTTTGTTTCACATGCAGATGCGGTGTCAAGTTGGGATAACATTGTAATAGCTTACGAGCCTGTATGGGCTATTGGAACCGGTAAAGTGGCATCACCCGAGCAGGCTCAGGAAGTACATGTGGCTGTTCGTGACTGGCTTGCTAAAAATGTATCAGCTGAAGTTGCCTCTAAGACACGTATCATCTATGGAGGTAATAATTAATAATTATTTTTACCTTGTGGCCTAAATGTTCTTTCTTTTGAATGAAAATATGAATTGAATGGTACAAGCGTGGTTTAATTCTCGTGAGTGCACATCATTGCTCAAACAATATTAATATGATATTTGGCTATTCTGCTCGTTATTTTATCTTTTGTTGGGTTACTAAAACGGAGTGACAATTTTTAGCACATATAAAGGTTGTAAATTTTTATTTTTGGGGAGTCTCCTATTTGGAATCATAAAGTTACGCACATCAGTGATTGGTTTTGCTGATCTGATATTATACTACCTCTTCAGGATCTGTAAATGCGGGAAACTCAGCTGATTTGGCCAAGAAAGAAGACATTGATGGATTTCTTGTTGGTGGCGCTTCTCTAAAGGTATTGGTCTTATCACGTCTTCTTTGGTTATATTGTGGACCTAATTGTTTACGGTTAATAACTGTGTGTTTGGGATTGCTTTTTTTTTTCCTGCATCTCTACCTTTTTTAAGCAGAGGCAGTTTAGAGGGTGTCTTGATTTGCTTATTTTGTAAAATAATGTAACCATACTCGTAAAAGTAATAATTATAAGTATAAATGGAAAAAATTATTGTAAGCAAAAGCATAAGCTGC
Organism: Tanacetum coccineum; assembly: GCA_026074375.1. NCBI lineage: Eukaryota > Viridiplantae > Streptophyta > Magnoliopsida > Asterales > Asteraceae > Tanacetum > Tanacetum coccineum. Next base: position 1,352 of record BQNB010028587.1, read on the forward strand.
TCAATAATAGTTATAAGCAAAATCATAAGCAGAAAAATAAGCAATCCTAAACACCCTCTTATATGAAAATTTTAATATAATATCAGCCCTGTAATAAGAAAAGATTAAATGAAAACACCCAAATTGAGTAGGAAGAGACACTTGAAGAATTTGTTTTCATGCTTTTTACAGGGTTCTGATTTCGCAACTATCATTAACTCCGTGACGGCTAAGAAAGTTGCTGCTTGATCATCGAGTCTTTGTATGGTTTTTGGATTGGGGGCAAGTAAGTACCTTAGAGTATCGTCTTAGTTCAGATTCTGATCCCAACTGGCATGTGAGCCACATCAATTTAGTGGATCTCATTTCAATCTTCTTTATAAATTGATAAATAACACTTCAATATGCCAATGTGCATTATCTTTTACACAGGATTTGTAATAGGTATTATTACCCCAAGTCCACAAGACCGAAGAAAAATAAGAACACAAAATATGCAATAAAGTTGATGTAATGTTTATGCAAAGGCAATTTCGTTTACCTTCGTCACTGGATTAAAAGTTGACGCCTGTAGACGGACTTGATAGAAATCTTCTATGGTTGCATCTCTTCTAAAAGAGACAATTTTGAGATATGATTCCTTTATGTGTAGGTGCTTTATGTTACTGTCACCCTATACTTCATTGTGCAATTATCTTGAATCAGTATTGACCTAAATGTACACTGATTAAGTTTCTAACCTGGTTTTTAAAACATCCACCTTAAAATACACCGCGGATCATTTTGTAGAGCATTGGTTTTCTTTAAATTCGTGGGCGAGGTAGTAGACTGCTGGGTCGGGCCAGTTTAATTAACTTGTCTTGGGTTCGAACCACCAGAAATTGGAGCTTGAGTTGTCTGCCAAAGAGACGAATTTGATGAAGACAGGGCCTTGGCCGAGCCATCATGAACAAACCTACAAGTGTCACCAAAACGACAAAAACCTTGACTAAAGTTACGTGTCCGTGGGCTGTCATGAGTATCCCTAGATTCCCGATTCCTTGGGTTCTAATTGGCAGCAAGTGAAACAGCAGGAGCCGGAGAACTTACATCATTTTGACAAGTTTTGTGTTTTGGAGTTCATCTCTTCAGTCGTGACCATGGAACGAACCGTGGCAAGGTCGGGAAAAGGATCCTGATGTACAATAATCCCGACTACATGAGCAAACATGTGACTTAACCATTAATGGTGTAAGTGACAACATCATCATTACTAAGAGGCGGGCCAAGAGCATTAAGCAAAGTACAAATATGGGCAATTTAAACGCAAGAAACCTAGTCGTAATTCCTATTAGGACATAATCCCGGAAAACTAGTAACATACAAATAGCATACATAGCACATGTGTTTAGATATATGATTAGCTCAATTACAAATAGTAATTATTACTTATTAATATCTATTAACCAAGTTGAAACAAGAGTAAAAACACATAATCATCTAGCGTACACATAAGGATATTCGTCGTTGTTTTGTGTATTAGATATAAGGAGAGCAAACGTGTGACTTAAACCATTAATGGCGTAAGTGACAACATCATCATTACTAAGAGGCGGGCCAAGAGCATTAAGCAAAGTAACTATGGACTCCATTTGAAAATATGCATCTAAAGTACGATCATCAAGTTGTGTGGCACAAAGCTCACCTTTTAAAGCAATTGTACGTTTCCTTTTATGGTCAAAACAAATATTTTTAAGAAGATCCCAAACATTTTTAGCAAACTTGTCATTAGCCGGCCTACCTTTAAGTATTTCTGATAAGAGTTAATAAAATTCAACATTTGGACAATAGAATACGCCTTGAGCCGGTCCGGTCCACCGTAGGAGGAGCTGAAGTAGTAGCACGAGTAGAACACCCTACGGTTATGTATTATGTAGAATGATAACAACAAGGGGGTGTTCGGTTGGGGTTTTTAGGCTGTAAGGAAAGAGTATTATAATGAAAAATTATGGTTGGTTATGTATAATGCAATCATCCAATAATACAATACTTACCAAATTGAGGGTAATAAATTCATTATCATGTAATGCATTTTATTAACAGTTTTTGACCCACTATCAACTCTTCTTACATTCATGGCCATTTAATTTTGTTTTTGAATAATCTAACATATTTTAATATTTATTTATTTATAAACAAGATATTTACCTATTATATTCCTTAGTATACTCATTGCATACCCCATATCATTTCTCTTTTCCATTCATTTATTTGGTATGTGAGTGTATATATCAGGGAAGGGAATGGATTCATTCCTCATCAAATTTGTTTGGTATGTGAGTTTCACTTTCAAATATTGGTATGAAACTCATAGATCCATAGGAGGGAAAATGAGCGAGTTTTCTACTCATTCCTATATACAGTGCGTTTTTTCACTAATAACCAACAACAAACAACCATTTGCATCTTCAAGTGATCATCGACATTGATCTTTCACCATATTATCTCCATTCATCTTTGTTTTTGTCAATTAACAACATCGCCACCACATTTGTTGAGCCGATCTAATCAGTTGTTTTATATTGTCTTCGATTACGATCTTCTTTATTCCCGATCTCCGTTCGATCATTTCAACTTTCCCTTCTTCTTCATCAGTTTTTCAATCTATTGTATTCATATTTTTACTTGTGCAATTTAGCTAAGAGTGTGACTTTTGACTTTCATTGTTGTTAAAACTTGTGCATTTAATCAAAGCCGTATGATCACTGCAACTATTGTTTATAGCTTTGAAAATGAAGGATAAGAAGACTTTTTCTTTTGTTAATGTTATGCTCAGGAAAGTGTTACTTATTAAATGCGCCATAGGCTTATTATAAGTGTTGGAGTCATATTAGGAAAGGAAACTCTACCTTCTTCAAAGGATAAGTGTTTGAAGATTTACTTACTAGTGGGCAAGTTCTTGTGGATAAAGCTGTCAATCTTTTGGAGAAGGTAGAGTTTCCGGATGAATATGATAGTGAAGATGAGGTTGCATCAGTTGAAAATGATATGGCTCGATCTATGTCATATGAAAAGGTAGGTTTTGGCATTCAAAGTTTGCTGGAACAATGGAGTGATTTGTATTGTAATGGTGACTATGATGATGACCCATACGATGATGATATGTACGAAGGACAAGATCTTTCTCATGAGCTTCAAGCTATATGCGAGAATCTGGATATCCGTGTTCGAGGTCGCAAGAAGAAATAAAGTTATGTTTCTTTGGTCTAATTATTTTGTGTACCTTCCTTTTAAGAAGTAGTTTTGCCCATGTAACGGGCGGAGATGTGGGACTCACCCTCATCCCTTGTACTTAAATGTTTTTTGGCGTAATAAAATTTACCGGAGAAACCCTTACCTAAAAATACTTTTGTCTTATAAATTTTTTTAGAACGACACTTTTGTCTTATAAATTCTCTTTGTACTCTTTTAGTTTATTATCAATCAATCAAGTTAAAAGATCAAAATACCTCTTATTCTTCTCTATCTTCTTAAGGAGCTTGCACACGCTTGAAGTGGTGCTACTATCCGATAATTGGTGCTTTCGTTGAGAGCTCTCATTGAGAGGGCTTCCGATTTAGAGTTCAAAAAAAACAAAAACTGTTCACGAGTTACTGTTCACCGGAGTTACTGTTCATCGGCACTAAAAAAGTAATAATTTGTTTTTCGAGCTACTATTTATGGCATCGGGCGGCAATCGGAACGCGAAGGACGCTCTATCTAACCTCTTGCAAATGAGTACGGTAGCCGAATACCATAATGAGTTTAAGATGCTTATAAATCGAGTAACGGGGAACTCTGAATCTTTACTTAAAACGATTTATATCCCCGGACTTAAATTGCATTACAAATAGAACTGTTGAGGGAAAGACCTAGAACTTTAGGAGAAGCCTTATCCTTAGCCAGTATAATTGAGGCTCGTTTGAGGCCATTGCAAAGAAAGAGAAAGAGCAGATCATTAAAAAGAAAGCAGATGCCATTATACCATTACAAAATGAATTAGCTTCACCTGAGATTTAAGAGTCCTTAGATTGAAATGCCCCTTTTTCGACTCTAAAATTTGACCATAAATTTAAAACTTTATACTCAAACGCATGACGCGGAATGACCTTGTGTCATTCCTTAATTAACTAATCAAAATACATTACCATACAGCCCTTGAAAGCATCATTAACTTAAAATAGACTCAAATACCTTTCTAATGGTATAAAGCACACCTTCTAACTCTTTACAGTTTGGTTTTTACGACAGAAATAAGACTGACCAGAAACTGCAGACATAGATACGCCGTATCCATGAAAATGGATACGCCGTATCCACCCTAACCCTTAAATATGCCATATCCATTAATTGGATACGCCGTATTGGACCATCAGACCCAGGACCTGCAGAAACATATGCAGAAAATCTCTTTTTGACCCAAAACCTTACTTCCGAGACTCAATACTTTACAAAGACTTCCAGAACTCATTAACATAACATATTAACCCATTTTTACAACATTAGTGGTCTTAACGACGCACGGAAAACATAATTTACAATTCGATGGGTGATTAGCCAAACACCCCTTTTTACCCATTTCACATTCTTCTTTTGACCTATTTGCATACATTTTCATACAAGACTATAACAAAGACTTTGACACTTGACAATAACGTTTACAAACCATTTTACGTCACTTGGGGGTTCAACATCGATTCGAGCTTGGTATCTATACTAAGCTCCTAAGCATAAACCGAATACTTCTAATCCTTGCCTCCAATCCTAGGCCTTTATTCTAGACCCCTTTTCTTTACATCAAACCTACAAAACATTAAACAACTAAACCGTAAACACGAGGCTTAGTAAGTAAACGACAATAACATGATATAATACATCATTCATCACATAGGCATCATTCTTATCCATCATCATTCCTAGGGCTGTAAACGAACCGGACGAACGCGAACGGAGGTATGTTCATGTTCGTTTATTTAATTTTAGCCGAACAAATAAACGAACGCGAACGCATAATCGGACCAAAATTGTTGTTCATGTTCGTTTATTTAAATTTGAACTTGTTCATGTTCGTTTATGTTCGTTCATTAATAAGTTAAACGAACGTAAATCAGACATAAATGAGCATAAACGGGCATAAGTGAACGTATATATAAACCAAAACGGACATATAAGAACGTGTAACTAAAGTTGTTATTTTAAACGATCCATATAATCATCTTATATATATAATCATTATCCCAAAATATGATCTTAATATACAATCATACTACTATATTAGCATCATGAGTACACATAGTCAAACGTAAACGAACGAAATAAATGAACGTAATCGGACGTACATAATCGAACGTTCACGAACGTAAATAAACGAACGAAGCGTTCGTTTATTTAACTAAACGGACCAAAATTCTTGTTCGTGTTTGTTCATTTATTAAATAAACGAACATAAACGAATTTCTTGGCGAACGATTTACGAACGGTTCGCTGAACGTTCAGCTCGTTTACAACCCTAATCATTCCATAAGACTACTTTTCATCAACACTAACACAATACACTTCAAACACATACCGACAAATCATACAAAGTCATCACATACCTTAAATGGGTCAAATTAGACTTACCACAATCTTGGCTAGTTTTTCAACTAGCCTCTAATCTATTCTTAGTCCAAGCTTTCTAACCAAGGCTTCTTAAACTTTCAATACATCAACCACATAACACATATAATGATAAAATCAATATAATAGTACATTATAACCGGTTTACTTACCTCAATCCTTAGCTATTATCAAGAACATCATCATCTAATTTGCCATCCTAATTTCATAATTATCACAACATATTAACACATATAATTTATATATAATTATCAAAGGGTCAAAACTTACCCATAACCATCACCAAATTCCCTCTTAATTATTGCATGATCATTTCATGATCATAGCCCAAGATCACCAATATTATCTTAATTCATTAATTAACCTTGACCCATTATTACAAACACCTAAATACTTGTTTTAGAGCCACAATTACTCAAAACCCCCAATTTACTTCATAAACCCTAACTTCTTAATTCACTAATTCAAAGAGTATATAATTACTTACTTACATAAGGATCATTACTAGAAATTTTCTTATAATTAGAACCTCCATCCTTTCATCCTAAATCACCAAGCCTTGGTTATCCCTCCTTTTTCTTGTTATGGGTCGTCACAGACAAAACACCAACACACTTTCTAGAAGATTTTGGAAGATATGGGAATTGTCCAGATATTTGTTGGTGTCAAGTTTGGCCACTTCACACCTTTGGTCCCTCAAGTCTTCATTTCCTATATTTGTGCCACATTATATTTTCTACTACATTATTACATATGGTCTGACTTAACCGATACGCCGTATCCATACCCATGGATATGCCGTATCCATGCTAGACTACCAATACTCCATATTCATTAATCCTGATATTTCATATCTACTCTTATATCAATACGTTGTATTCACCCTTACCAATATGCCGTATTGGTTCTGACAGACATATACTTAAGTCCTAATTAGACTATTAAAGTCATAGTCAAACTTATCTAATGGTCCTTTCATAGATTAAATACTTAAAAACAAGTCTTGGGGTGTTACATAGATGCTGGTGAAGATATTGGTGTTGATGAGGTTAGTAGCGCGATAGACGGTATTTTCTATATTGGTGAGAGTAATGTGGAAAGTATGAAAGTTCGTAGCAAGTTTGACGAATTTTCAAAAAATAAGAAAAGTGTGGAAGAGGTTGCGGGTGGTGATGAAGCACTTGTGATTGACGATGATGAGTCGAATAAAGTGATATTTTTTTGGGTAAAGGGTTACCTCGGTAACGAATATGAATTAGTACAAATGGAATGTGGTTGAAGTACCACATTAACCTCAAGCTAAAACTTGATAAACTCCTAAACCTAGTGCTTATGACATGCCATAAACACTTACAACTCTAGAAACAACTAAAAATTAAAATTAAAACAAACTACGCATCCAAGAAAGCTAACTAACAACAACCGTGAAAGTAGACGAACTTTCACCTGTTTTTGTACTATTAAATAAGTTAGTCAATTCATCGTACACGTTTTCAACATCTTCCTCACTTTCATCATCCAATGCAGCATAAGAATTAGACATAGTGATATTACGTTCCTTAGTAGGAGGAACAATAGCCTTACGGCCTGCTTCTTCACATAGAAACATTTAGATGCATTACCCAGGTTGGTAGCTCCCTTATTTGGCACGTTCACAGTCGCCTTTGGCTCATACCTAATAGTTTATTTCATTGGTGTCCACCAAACTGAACACCATTATTGGACTTAATTTACCCTCCTTTTTCTTTTTTCCCACAGTTTGGAATCCATCGTTGGTTTTCTCAACAATAGGGGCAATCGACGCCTTTTTAGGGCAATGGTCATGAACATGACCAAATATCTTACATATGTCACATCAAGGTGGCTTCCATTCATACTCAATAGTAACAGTTTCAATTGTAAACCTCGTACCCTCAATTAAAGGAACACCCATAGTAAGACTCTCTTTAAGAACATCCTCCGCATTAATTTCAATCAAGCATCGGGCAAAACTACTTCTCCCTCATGACTCAATGCATATTGATCGGGTACTAACCGTTTCAACAACCTTCCTTGGAATAGAGAAATTAACACCTTAACACAAATTTTCTGAAAATAACGAACGAAAGTTCGCCTTTGATTTACTTGGTTCCGATATCGACCCTACCACTGCACTTGGTTCTGGTAGTGGCCCTCCCGCTGCGACAGCGTAAGAACTAGGCTTATCTTGAATAGATACTGAAAAGCCCAGATTTTTTTTAAAACTTATTTCATTTATAATATATAACATGTCTAAAATCCGTATACTTTAATAAAATAAGCGGAAGCGTAAACTTTACATGTAAACGGGCTTATTCCAAACGCCCCTTTAAAAATCGTAACTAAGAAAAGTACATGACTTGTACTATACAAACTTGTTATTGATAATGACTTGCTTTGGGGCATTCCAAACTGACAACAAATGATGGAAATGAGAAGCTCGTTACCTAACCCACGAGCTGCACCATTTTAACCCATTACGCCCCAACTAACACATAGCTTGGTCTCATCTTACAAACCTACAAAACATGAAACTAAGAACGGTAAGTCTATAAGACTTAGTGAGATAACGAAAACTGAACTGAATCATAAACTAAAATACAAACTGACTACATTAAGTGCATAAGACAATATACTGGCTTAGTACATATAAATCACTAGCTGAGTGCATAAGCACAATACTGAGCGCGCAAAGCACATGCTGACTGAGTGCGTAAAGCACATGCTGACTGAGTGCGTAAAGCACATGCTGACTGAGTGCGTAAAGCACATGCTGACTGAGTGCGTAAAGCACATACTGACTGGGTGCATAACTAAATGCGTAAAGCACATACTGACTGAGTGCATTGAGTGCATAACTGGCTGAGTGCGTAAAGCACATACTGACTGAGTGCATAACTGGTTGAGTGCGTAAAGCACATACTGACTGAGTGCGTAAAGCAAAGCACATACTGACTGAGTGCATAATTGACTGAATGCGCCTGACTGAATGCATAAAGCATTTATCCCCATTCGGGACTGATTAATGTGCTTAAAGCACTATTATTCCACACAAGATTGAGTGAGACTAAGTTTATTACTAAACTGTTCTGAGTTTGGATTTGTTCACACGTAATTTTCATATATAAATCAAGGCTGAGCTGAATATGACCCAACGGGACGCCATAAAACTAAATATTATCTAATGGTCAACATATACTGAATATGAACCAACGGTTCGTCATGATACTAAATATGACCCAACGGGTCGCCATAATACTAAATATGACCCAACGGGTCGCCATAATACTAAATATGACCCAACGGTCAACATATATTGAATACGAACCAACGGGTCGCCATAATATTAAATATGACCCAACGGGTCGCCATAATACTAAATATGACCCAACGGGTCAACATATACAGAATATGAACCAACGGGTCACCATAATACTAAATATAACCTAATGGTCAACATAATACTACATATGACCCAACGGGTCAACATATATTGAATATGACCCAACGATCAACATATAATGATTATGACCCAACGGGTCGCCATAATACTAGATATGACCTAACGGTCAAACATAATACTAAATATGACACAATGGGTCAACATATACTGAATATGACCACAAAAGTCAACATGATACTGAATATGACCACACGGGTCAACATTTACTAAATATGACCACACAGGTCAACATGATGCTGAATGTGACCAAAAAAGTCAACATGATACTGAATATGACCACATGGGTCAACATGTACTGAATATGACCACACGGGTCAACATATACTAAATATGACCACACGGGTCAACATGACCTTAACTTTCATAATTGAACCACTAATTCAAATGAATACTTGACTTTAAATTTACTATGCGAATAACAAGGTATATGTATTATTTAAACACGTTTAATCTGCTAAACATGTTAACTGAAAATCCGTTACTCACCTCGATTGGCTTAGGCATTCCTCGAGCATTCTTGGACTTCCGAGATCCCCTAAACACATAAACATATCGTTTTACAGTCATTAGACTTGCTATAACATCCATACACATAATTTACATCCTTTTTGCTAACTTTTGTGAAAATGCAAAATCTGCGTTTTCTGGACAGTCTGCTGTAAATTACAGATTTGACCCACTTAAACTTGTACTCATATATTAAAACCAATTGCATTGGAAAGTAGAATCGGAGAGCTAAAATTTGGTCATAACCTCAAGTCAATCCATAACGTTTTAATTCACTCCGACCCTTCAAAGTAGGTTATACATTTCTGCGTAACCTGTTTTCCCCCGTTTTGGAACATCACCAAAAAGACCCAAAACCCATCGATAAACTATTTTAGTCTTACCAAAAACTTTATATCTCAGCTTATTGAACATGTCTAGATGATTATTCTTCAGGTCTTAAGCCAAATTTTCTTATTTAGATGCTAAATTAAGCTCTAGCCAAACACCCTTTTATTTATTATCATATAGCATGAACTTCATCAAAAACCATGAATTAGTTTAATTCTCTAAACAAACACTTCATAGCTTTATAAATTCTTAATTATAATCATCATCTAATCCATAATAATGTTAACTTTAAGTATAATCATCAATCTAGGATAAAACTTCATAAACTTGACTAAAATCATTACTAACACACCATAATATGATTTTTAACATAATTCAATCAAAACCTCATTCATTATTCATCAAAAACATCTTATAAATGTCTTAACATGATCATTAATCATCATAACAAAGCTAATAACATGAACTCATGAACATCCTTAAATCATCACTCGAATGATCATAAACCCATAACCCTGAATTCACCATATAAATCATGTAATACACCTAATTAACATAACTTCATGTTTTCCTTAGCTTGAAATCATGATTAGACATACAATTAGACACTTACTTGAAATTTAAGGATGATCCACAAAGTCCTTAAAGCTCTATAATTCTTGTTAGGATGATAACCTTTATTAATCTTGATATGAATTTGTCATGAATTAGAGAATTCTTCACGATGAAGAAATCACCATGTGCACCTCCTCTGATTCTTTTGATACGTGTTGTATGAGGGGAGTAAATCCTTGTACTTTGTTATAACTAAGCCCCAAAGGCATTTTAGTCATTTTTACCAAGTTTGGCAACTTGTCACATATACCCCTCATAGGAGAATGTCTTGCAATACATATCCAAGCTAGTTATCTTTTATTTCATACTAAGTCCCAACTAACTATATATGTTAACTCCGTTAAAGTGGGACTTTTTATGTATTACACTAAAATACTTGACGTATCCAATAGAAAATAGATAATTCCACTATTATTTTTTGTAAAAATTGGAATGTTACAACTCTCCCCCGCTTGGATCGTTCGTGTCCTCACGAACCATTGTTGTTGTAACTAAAGCTACCTTATAAATTACTTAGGATCATCTGTAAGTACTCCCCCACTTAGGCTTATATTATGTATGTATTCTAACATAAAATTGATACTTCACTAATAAGGATCACACTAGCTTCATTTCCTTTATATATGTACCAAATTTTTCAATAGGTTTATAGTAGGTACTGTAATCAATGCTGAAATTCTTTCTCCTGGTCATATGAACTCCGAGTTTTACTTGATTATCCTCTGAAAAATAACTTGATAGTTTCATAATCATCTTTATTATTGATGTTCATCTTGACTTTTTTGTGAAAATATCTTAAATTTTCATAAGCTGACATTAAAAGAAACTTTAAATTTACATAATATTCGTTAAAATATTATATCCTAGTATTCTTTTTCATAACTCCCATCTAAAATATCTCTTATTGAATGATCTTTATCCATTCAGAAATGCTGAAATCCATATTTCATATCTTAAGACTGGTCACTATGCTTTCTGAGCTTTCATGGCTTTGCTCATTCAGAGTCTTAAATATGAAATTCTGGAAACTCATTACAAGACATATGCTATTAACCTTATAATCATAAAGTATTCTACATAATTTTCTGTTTCGGTAAGTTCTTTAACATTTCCACCTCTGCTAGTAAGTGCTAGATCTGTCTATCTGTTCATAAATTATCCATATTCTAAGGACCATATCCGATTTGCTTACTAATTCTACTATGCTATTATGATGCTACTTTTCTGAACTCCGAATCTAAATTGTTCTGTTCCGCTAATCTATATTACTGATGCTATACTAAACCTTACTAAAATCTGAGTTTTTTTCTTGCTATTATATAATAACCGACATATGAGACAGTAATAGATGAGACATATAAATTTCTATCTGCTTTTACTATTCATGGTCGTATGTTTTTTGATTCTAAATCTACTGAATCATGATTCTATTCTACTAAATTCTATCTTATCTGCATTCATCTACACTCACTGTTCTGGAAACTCCTCGAGACACCTTATGATCCCAATAAATCCATGTTACATGATGTAACTATTATCACGTTGGCCAAACGTCATAATACTCGCATCACTTAAACATGTCTTTATTGCCATTATACTCTACCTCGGTTCATTAATAAAACTACCAGCTTAGAATTATTAACTGATATCATGTTAATCTGCTGCTAACTATGTACTTCTCTTCATGCATTTTGTTATACCTGACTACTGATTATAGCATACTATGAATGCTAAGTCTGATTCTGACATTCTGCACTTCTTAACCTGATATTCTGGTTCTAATCATGATTTATGCTGCTTTATTTCCGTCATTCAACTGTCTAACATGTACTACACATGATTTTTGATTTAATATCTATACTGGCTATATCTATTATTCTGCTATCTAAACTTATCTAATCATACATTTCTACTTGTATGGTATTCTAATCTGCTAAACATGACTCTGATTCGTTTCTATAACATAATCTTCTTGAATACTGAGAATTGTGAACATACTGGAATACATGATTATAATGAAACATATAAACATTTAAAACATAATCGTCTTGTAAGCTTCCCGAGATATCTCGTGATCATGATAGCTTCATGCCATATCATGTGAATATTAGTACGTTGATCAGGCGTCATAATAATCACATCATATAGCCATGAACTTATTGCTATCATACCCAATTTACAAAACTAAAATGTATCATATAACTGCACATGATCTAATCTGAATACTGACTAGTATAGTTACACTGATAATGCACGTAAATTTTATATGCTTTCTATATTGTGGATATCTGATTCACGATCTAAATCTGATTCATGATCTAAATCCTTATTTGAAATCTGAAAACATGCTACGCACTACATGACTATACATGATTCACATGATCTGGTATATACACCTAATCACATGAACATATGTGCATCGCAAAACATGAACTGCTTAGCTGATAAACAAGAGCCAAATAGCTACAATCCTGATAATCATAATCCATGTGATGCACCTAACTTTGTATTCAATATCGAGCAATTGGTTTAAGTCTAAGCATCCCTTACTAATGGTGGATACTTAAATCTCTCAAACCATCATCGCTTTGATACCAACTTGAAACGTCCAGATTTTTTTAACTTATTTCATTTATTATATATAACATGTCTAAAATCCGTATACTTTAATAAAATAAGCGGAAGCGTAACTTTTACATGTAAACGAGCTTATTCCAAACGCCCATTTAAAGTTGGTACAAATTTCTGTGTACCTTGTTGTCCCGTTTTGGAACATCACCAAAACGACCCAAAACCCATGATAAACTATTTTAGTCTTTACCAAACTTATATCTCAGCTTATTGAACATGTCTAAATGATTATTCTTCAGGCCTTAAGCCAAATTTTCTTATTTAGATGCTAAATTAAACTCTAGCCAAACACCCCTTTATTTATTATCATATAGCATGAACTTCATCAAAAACCATAAATTAGTTTAATTCTCTAAACAAACACTTCACAACTTTATAATCATCATCTAATCCATAATAATGTTAACTTTAAGTATAATCATCACTCTTGGATAAAACTTCATAAACTTGACTAAAATCATTACTAACACACCATAATATGATTTTTAACATAATTCAATCAAAACCTCATTCATTATTCATCAAAAACATCTTAACATGATCATTAATCATCATAACAAAGCTAATAACATGAACTCATGAACATCCCTAAATCATCACTCGAATGATCATAAACTCATAACCCTGAATTCACCATATAAATCATGTAATACACCTAATTAACATAACTTCATGTTTTCCTTAGCTTGAAATCATGATTAGACATACAATTAGAGACTTACTTGAAATTTAGGGATGATCCATAAAGTCCTTGAAGCTCCATAATTCTTGTTAGGATGATAACCTTTGTTAATCATGATATGAATTTGTCATGAATTAGAGAATTCTTCATGATGAAGAAATCACCATGTCCACCTCCTCTGATTCTTTTGATATGTGTTGTATGAGGGGAGTAAATCCCTGTACTTTGTTATAACTAAGCCCCAAGGGCATTTTAGTTATTTTTACCAAGTTTGGCAACTTGTCACATATAACCCCTCATAGGAGAATGTCTTGCAATACATATCCAAGCTAGTTATCTTTTATTTCATACTAAGTCCCAACTAACTATATATGTTAACTCCGTTAAAGTGGGACCTTTTATGTATTGCACTAAAATACTTGACGTATCTAATAGAAAAATAGATAATTCCACTATTATTTTTTGTAAAAATTGGGATTTTACAACTCTCCCCCGCTTGGATCGTTCGTGTCCTCACGAACTATTGTTGTTGTAACTAAAGCTACCTTCTAAATTACTTAGGATCATCTGTAAGTACTCCCCCACTTAGGCTCATACTCCACTAATAAGGATCACACTAGCTTCATTTCCTTTATATATGTACCAAATTTTTCAATAGGTTTATAGTAGGTACTGTAATCAATGTTGAAATTCTTTCTCCTGGTCATATGAACTCTGAGTTTTACTTGATTATCCTCTGAAAATAACTTGATAGTTTCATAATCATCTTTATTATTGATGTTCATCTTGACTTTTTCATGAAAATATCTCAAATTTTCATAAGCTGACGTTAAAAGAAACTTTAAATTCACATAATATTCGTTAAAATAGTATATCCTGATATTCTTTTTCATAACTCCCATCTGAAATATCTCTTATTGAATGATCTTTATCCATTCAGAAATGCTGAAATCCATATTTCATATCTTAAGACTAGTCACTATGCTTTCTGAGCTTACATGGCTTTGCTCATTCAAAGTCTTAAATCTAAAATTCTAGAAACTCATTACAAGGCATCTGCTATTAACCTTATAATCATAAAGTATTCTACACTATTTTCTGTTTCGGTAAGTTCATTAACATTTCCACCTCTGCTAGTAAGTGCTAGATCTGTCTATCTATTCATAAATTATCCATATTCTAAGGACCATATCTGATTTGCTTACTAATTCTACTATGCTATTATGATGCTACTTTTCTGAACTCTGAATCTAAATTGTTCTGTTCTGCTAATCTATATTACTGATGCTATACTAAACCTTACTAAAATCTGAGTTTTTTTTTCTGGCTATTATATAATAACCAACATATGAGACAGTAATAGATGAGACTTATAAATTTCTATCTGCTTTTACTATTCATGGTCGTATGCTTTTTGATTCTAAATCTACTGAATCATGATTCTATTCTACTAAATTATGTCTTACCTGCATTCATCTACACTCACTGTTCTGGAAACTTCTCGAGACACCCTATGATCCCAATAAATCCATGTTACATGATGTAACTATTATCACGTTGGCCAAACGTCATAATACTCGCATCACTTAAACATGTCTTTATTGCCATCATACTCTACCTTGATTCATTAATAAAACTATCAGCTTAGAATTATTAACTGATATCATGTTAATCTGCTGCTAACTATGTACTTCTGTTCATGCATTCTGTTATACCTGACTGCTGATTATAGCATACTATGCATGCTAAGTCTGATTCTGACATTCTGCACTTCTTAACATGATATTCTGTTTCGGATATTCTGGTTCTAATCATGATTTATGCTGCTTTATTTCCGTCATTTAACTTTCTAACATGTACTACACATGATTTCTGATTTCTATCATATACCGGGATACTAAGCATGGTCTAATAATGCGCTTGACCTTGTGCATTCTAACTCTGTTTCGCTTACTGAGCGATTATTTCACTACTTGTCATGACGTAATGATCATATACCTAACGGTTTCTGATTTCTTATCTATACTGGCTATATCTATTATTCTGCTATCTAAACTTATCTAATCATACATTTCTACTTGTATGGCATTCTAATCTGCTAAACAAGACTCTGATTCGTTTCTATACCATAATCTTCCTGAATACTAAGAATTGTGAACATACTGGAATACATGATTATAATGAAACATATAAACATTTAACACATAACTGTCTAGTAAGCTTCTTGAGATATCTTGTGATCACAATAGCTTCATGCCATATCATGTGAACATTAGTACGTTGATCAGGCGTCATAATAATTACATCATATAGCCATGAACTTATTGCTATCATAATTTTCCCGAAGTTACAAAACTAAAATGTATTATATAACTGCACATGATCTAATCTGAGTACTGACTAGTATAGTTACACTGATAATGCACGGACATTCTATATGCTTTCTATATCATGGATATCTGATTCATGATCTAAATCCGATTCATGATCTAAATCCTTATCTGAAATCTGAAAACATGTTATGCACTACATGACTATACATTATTCACATGATCTGGTATATACAGATCATCACATGAACATATGTGCATCGCAAAACATGAACTGCTTAGCTGATAAACAGGAGCCAAATAGCTATAATCCTGATAATCATAATCTATGTACTGATAAACATATCAACGTGATATCGAGTAATCGGTTTAAGTCTAAGCATCCCCTACTAATGGAGGATACTTAAATCTCTTAAACCATCATCGCTCTGATACCAACTTGAAGACACGTTTCCGCATATGCATGTGGGATCAGTTATAGTCTAGTTTTTCCATTTGCTTGTTATGAAATCATGTAGCGTTCATGAACTTAGTATGATATGATATCAATGGGGACTTGATTATCTGATGGAATTATTACGACATGAGCATGAAAACACTCATATACCTGCTATCATGGCTAAGGAGATTAAAGAAATGATCTCTCAAGAAATAACCAAGGCACATGCAGCAGCATTGTCTCACCTTAAGGAATATTTTGGTAATACTATCTCCCAAACTATCAAGGAAGAATTAATTGCAAATTTCGCGGGACGAGTGAAAGAAGTCACGTAGAGTGACTTCTCGGCTTGTGACCCACCTTCTTACTCTGGAGAAAGAAATCCCTTTCTATGTCACAGATGGATTCAAGATGTTGAGGGAACGTTTGATACAAGCAAATGTCCCGACAATTTACGGGTTAAATTTACAGCAAACCTTCTTCACGGTCATGCAAAAGAATGGTGGAATTACTCTCTTGCTGCAAAAGGTCCTGATGTTGCCCGAAACATGTCATGGAATGAATTTAAGGAGTTATTCCTTCAGAAGTTCTCCCCACAGGCCAAACTTAAGAATATCCGAAGGAACTTTCTAAGCACTCATCAAGCAATGCAACAACCCGTGCATAATTTTTCCATGACATTTCTTAATAGGGCATGTTTTCTACTTGAATATGTTAATGATCAGAAGTTGCTCATGAACCATTATGTTGATATGCTTAAGAAGGAGATTCGAGAGTTTATTTCAACAAAGGATTGGAAGAACATGGATGAGCTTATGAAAGCAGCTTTGGAGCGAGAACAAGAGACCAAGAAACGTGAGCGGTCTCCACTGAAAAGAAGGATAAAATAGGGTGGTTCTTCTAATAAGAAGTTCAAGTCTAATGAAACATATCCAAGGTTCGGGGGGAAAGGATACCCACAGTGTACCAATTGTGGAAAATACCATCTAGGTGAGTGTCGCGCGGGTAGCAAGATTTGTTTCAGCTGTGGCGAACCTGCACGTAATCATAGAAATGCCCCAACCCGCACTCATCAAGATTGTAATAAATGTTATCAACCGAATCATACGGCTGAGTCATGCCCAAACACTAGACCACCTCCTCCTCCCCGACAACAAGAGCCAAGAAGGAACACAAATAGACGTGGGGCGCCACCAACACCTAGACCATCTGTAGCTCCTAATCTTGCTAGATTCCAAAGACCGCAAAGGCCTCCAAGTCATATATATCAGATGATGACAACAGAAGAAGCAAAGGAAGCAGACAATGTTGTGACGGGTACCTTCTTCGTGAATTTATTACCTGCTCGTGTGTTATTTGACTCTGGTTTGGATCGATCATTTGTGTTAGAATCGTTTAGTCGAAATTTCATTATCCCAACTAGTAGGCTTAATCCCTCACTAGATGTAGAAGTAGCGGGCAGCAAAATTATACAGGTGGCTAATGTTTTTCAAAATTGTGAAGTAGAAATTGACAATGAAAAGTTCTTGATCGATCTGATTCCTATGCCTATAGGAGAGATTGATGTAGTTATCGGTATGGATTGGCTTAGCAAATATGATGCCATTATATCTTGTCAAAATAAGCTAATCAGGATCAGAACCCCAAGTGGGGGAGAAACGTTCATTTATGGTGAGCGTAAGAAAACCTCTCTGGCTATCTGTACCTATGCTAGAGCCAAGAGACATTTGGCGCGTGGCTGTCAAGCATATCTAGCTCATATTATCGATACTCAAAAATCCACACCATGTCTAGATAATATTCCAGTTGTTCGGGAATTTCCTGATGTTTTCCCAGAAGAACTCCCAGGTATACCACCTGACAGACAAGTAGAATTCCATATTGATCTCATTCCAGGGAGTACTCCTATTGCCAAAACTCCCTACAGACTTGCTCCATCTGAGATGCAAGAGCTTATGAAGCAGTTGCAAGAACTGCTAGATAAGGGCTTTATTCGCCCCAGTAGTTCCCCATGGGGAGCTCCAGTCCTTTTTGTAAAAAAGAAAGACGGTAGCATGCGGATGTGCATCGACTATCGAGAGCTTAATAAAGTCACTATCAAAAATCGTTACCCTCTACCCAGAATTGACGATCTATTTGATCAGCTTTAGGGCGCGAGTTTCTTTTCAAAAATAGATCTAAGATCAGGATATCACCAGTTAAAGATTCGGGAAGAAGATATCCCGAAAATAGCTTTTCGGACCAGATATGGGCATTATGAATTTATTGTTATGCCATTTGGATTAACGAATGCCCCAGCAGCCTTTATGGACCTAATGAATCGGGTCTGTCGTCCGATGTTAGATAAGTCAGTAATTGTGTTTATTGATGACATCCTGATTTATTCTAAGTCAGCTAAGGATCATGAAACTCATTTGCGCCAAGTACTCGGTATGCTAAAACGAGAAAAGCTTTATGCTAAGTTCTCCAAATGTGAATTCTGGCTTCGAGAAGTCTAATTTCTCGGACATGTTATAAATAATGAAGGTATTAAAGTTGATCCAGCAAAGATTAATGCCATCATGAATTGGGAGCAGCCTAAAACTCCCACAGAGATTAGATCTTTTCTTGGCCTCGCGGGGTACTATCGCCGCTTCATTCGAGATTTTTCCAAAATTGCATCTTCCCTTACTAAGCTCACTCGAAAGAATGCAAGATTCGAATGGGGTGAAGATCAGGAGATTGCTTTTCAGGTTCTAAAGCAGAAATTGAGTCAGGCACCAGTTTTAGTTTTGCCTGAAGGAAATGATGATATGGAAGTTTATTGCGATGCATCTTCAAATGGCCTCGGTTGTGTTTTGATGCAAAGAGGTCGAGTCATCGCTTATGCTTCCAAACAACTTAAGAAACATGAGGAAGAGTATCCCACCCATGATCTAGAACTAGCAGCAGTAGTGTTTGCTTTAAAACTATGGAGGCACTATATCTATGGGGTAAAAATCAAAATCTTTACCGATCATAAGAGCCTTAAGTATTTCTTCGATCAACGTGATCTTAATACGAGACAACGACGTTGGTTAGATCTAGTCAAGGACTATGATTGTGAAATTCTTTACCACCCAGGTAAAGCCAACGTTGTAGCAGACGCCTTGAGTAGAAAGACAAGGCATGATTCCTTACTAGTTAAATCACTCCAAATGGTAATTACCCCAGACTTCTATGAGCATATCAAAACAGTTCAGCACGAAGCATGGGAGAATGGAGATGTAAATTCAGAGCGACTCGTGGGTCAGGTGCACAAATTAGTTGTGGACTCACGAGGACTCAGAACATGTTTCGGTAGGATTTGGATACCAAATAATAAAGAGCTTAAAAAGTTGTTGCTCGACGAAGCTCATAAGTCGAAATATTCCATTCACCCAGGTGCCACCAAGATGTATTATAATCTTAAACCAGATTATTGGTGGCCAGGAATGAAAAGAGACATAGTAAAGTATGTCGAACAGTGTCTTACTTGTCTTCAAGTTAAGACCGAACATCAACAACCTTATGGTAAATTGCAGCCTCTTGAGATTCCTGTGTGGAAATGGGAAAAGATCACTATGGATCTTATCACGAAATTGCCTAAGACACCACGTCAATGTGATGCCATTTGGGTGATTGTCGATCGTTTAACTAAGAGTGCAATCTTTCTTCCTATCAAGGAATCTATGTCCTCAGAAGCTCTTGCGGAGTTATATCTTCGCGAAGTAGTGGCTAGACATGGAGTACCGGTCTCTATAGTATCTGATAGAGACAACAGATTTACTTCTAGATTCTGGCATAGATTTCAAGAGGACTTAGGTACCCGTGTCCATTTTAGCACAGCCTATCACCCACAAATAGATGGTCAGAGTGAAAGGACCATTCAGACATTGGAGGACATGCTCCGGGCTTGTGCAATAGACTTTGGCGGTAGTTGGGATAAATACTTGCCACTACCAGAATTCTCTTATAATAATAGTTACCACTCCAGCATTAAGATGCCACCATACGAGATGTTGTATGGAAGGAAGTGCCGAACTCCTATATGTTGGGGAGAGATTGGACAAAGAGAATTAGCCAGTTCTGATGTTGTCCAACAAACCAACGAAAAGATCGATCAAATCAAAGAAAGGCTTAAAATGGCCCAAGATCGACAAAAGTCCTATGCGGACAAAAGAAGGCGGCCTATAGAGTTTCAGGTCGGGGATCGTGTCATGCTTAAAGTTTCCCCTTGGAAAGGTGTTATTCGTTTTAGGAAGCGTGGAAAGTTAGGACCACGTTATATTGGTCCGTTCAGAATAACTGATAGAGTTGGAAAGGTAGCATACAGACTTGAGCTACCAGAAGAACTAAACAGTATTCATAATACTTTCTACGTGTCACAACTACGTAAATGTTTGGTCGATGAAGCAGAGTATGTCCCTCTAGCAGATATCGTGGTTGATGAAAAGCTCGGTTATGTTGAAGAGCCAGTAGAGATTCTTGACACCATGGTCAAGAAACTCAGAAGGAAAGACATCCTCCTTTTTAAGGTCAGATGGAAGCATAGAAAGAGGTTGGATTACACGTGGGAGCCCGAAGAAGAACTCATTAAGTATTACCCTGCGTTTCACCAAAAATGGTTTGTGAGGACACAAACCGAATAAGTGGGGGAGAGTTGTAACATCCTAATTTCTAAGGGACTAGTTTTGCCAAAGGGTGAAACTTAAAATATTAAGAATATAAGTTACTTCACAGTTTGGAAACTCCATAACCTTCCTGTTCCTTCTCCATCACCACGTTACACACAATCACAGGCACAAATTCAGGGTTTGATCTTACTTTGATTTTGAGCAAAATATAAGCAAGAAATCATTGTATATAAGCTTAAAAACACTAAAGCTAGTGTTTTTATCATCTAATTCGAGGTATAATTCCTATTCTTGTTCTTAGTTTTGTGTATTATGATTACCCATTAGTGGGTAAAGCTTAAATATAGAACCTTTATGCCATTTGTGGGGTTTTTGTACAATTTTATGAAATTAGGTTAAGTTGTGATTTTTCAAAATCACCAAGAACACTTGTAATCAAGTGTAAGTGTTCAAATAAGTGATGGGTACCTTGTTAAGGTGCTATAACACCAATTAATGGTGTTAAATTTCAGAAACTATGTTTATGTGGTTAAGTAAGCCGCGAACCAAACACCCCCTTATGGCTTAGCTTTCTTTTATGCTTGTTTATAACAAGCTAAATCATATTCTAAATAAGCTCCATGTCGCTTATATGTTCCTAGGTTATAAGGTTTAGCCGGGGACGTTTTAAGGGAGCTCGTGACATTAATCAAGCGAATTCGAGGTGAGTAACGTATGTAAGAATAGGAACGGGACTTTACGAGCGGGGGAAATCGATAACCTCACCTGGAGCAGTATCTGACATTGACTCTATGAAACCAGGCACCGGGTGTGGTCAAACCCGAAATAGGAGGCAATGTGAATTTTAAGATAAAGAGTCAATTCATGCGAGAATTGAGGGAGGATACCTTTTCTGGAAACAAGAACGACGATGCCCATGAGCATGTGAAGCGAGTTTTAGACATCGTCAGCCTATTCAACATTC
Organism: Tanacetum coccineum; assembly: GCA_026074375.1. Taxonomy (NCBI): domain Eukaryota; kingdom Viridiplantae; phylum Streptophyta; class Magnoliopsida; order Asterales; family Asteraceae; genus Tanacetum; species Tanacetum coccineum. Next base: position 23,581 of record BQNB010028587.1, read on the forward strand.
CAAAAGTAACACATGATGCTGTCATGCTCGCGTCATCCTATTTACCTAAACAGGATCCCGCTAAGTCGATGGTGGATAGACTCCTCCGGCACCGTCGATTCCTAGGATCTCCTTAAAAATGCCTTTATCCAAAGGTACTGTCCACTATCAAATACTGTCAAGAAGCTTGAAGAAATCCGCAACTTCAAGCAAGAAGGAGACGAGACTTTATACCAAGCTTGGGAGCGGTATAATGACTTATTATATCATGACATCAATAGCCATCAGAAGGTAAACATCTTCTATAATGGTCTTGGGACCATGAACCGCCAATTGCTTGACTCACAAGGGCCAATTCCTGGCATGACACCTGCTCAAGCATTAACAGCGATTCAGACTATGGCTGACCACTCCCAAAAGTGGCACGATGGGACATCCAACAGAAATATAGAGAGTAGTAGTAATTCTGAAGGGATCGCTGCTATTGTAAGCAAATTAGATAACCTAGGCCGAGACATGAAAAAGCTTAAGGAAAACGTGCATGCTATTCAAGTTGGATGTCAAAACTGCGGAGGAGCTCATCTTGACAAAGACTGCCCTCTCAATAAGGAAGTAAAGAGCGTCGAAGAGGCTAAATATGGCGAGTTCGGACGACCTTCACCTTTCAGTAATGGAGCTAAATACCGTGTAGGCCCACCTGGATACTACACACGCATTGACAATCGACCGCCGTTTGGAGAAAAGAGGCCAAGCTTGGAGGAGCTTATGAACAAACACCTGGAGGAATCAACACGAAGAAGAGCCGAGATGGAAGAATGGGTGAAGAAACTCCAGGAGAATGCCGAGATTAATACTCGAAACCAAAGCGCTTCTCTCAAAAATTTGGAGACCCAAATCGAGCAGCTAACAAAGGAGTTTCACACAAAAGCTACCAATGAAATAAACAATTTATCATTTGACCACTGCAAAGCAGTGTACGCGGACAAAAAGATACCCTACAATAACAGACAAAATGAGGTATCCTTTGACAATTACTCACAAATTGTTCAAGAAAATGTTGTGTCTTCAAAAGTCTTGCCATGTTAACTTCCACTAAGAGATGAACCCTGGAAATTTTACTCTTCCACGCACTATTGGAATTTTAAATTTTTATGCTATGGCAGATTTAGGCGCCAGTGTTAATGTCATACCCAAGTCCATGTTCAAACACCTAAAACTGGCTCAACTAAAGAAGACTGGCATGCTAGTTGAAATGGCAGATATGATAAAAAGATCTCCTATCGGAATAGTTGAGAACGTCCTTGTCAAGATCGACATTTTTTTATTCCCATCAGATTTTGTAGTTATGTCTATGTTAAACACTCATAATGAAACCATGATTCTTGGGATACCATTTCTCACAACCATTCATGCCGAAATAGATGTCTTTAATAAAGAAATCTCCTTAGGAATTGGAGGTGACAGAGTTACCTTTGATATGAACAAAAAGATTCATAATTTCACAACCCCCATAGGAGAAATTTATATGATAAACTCAACCTCTAATAATGAGTATACCTTTCATACTTCATCACATGCATCATCTAGGGTTGAGAAAACTGACGATTTGCATAATGAGAACAATTATTGTAATCAGGAGCAAGGATGAAGTTGCAAGAAGCCGAGAAAACTTAAATTTGATATAAACCTCCCTAACATACACTTCTGTAAACTGATTAAACAAATTCTAAAGGGAGAACTCAAATTTTGGCCGACATGTGATCCAAACATAAGCTAGTGTAATGGAGGTCCTGAGATTTATGGAATGGATGAAGAAGGAGTTATAAAAAAATGGTATTGTTACCATAATGATGATAGGAAAAGAATAAATGGGGGAGGTTTATCATTTCCTAAGTTCCTATTAGTAAAATACGAAGAAACCCAAGAGAAATAATTGATTTGGGATGATAGGTTTGAGGAATGTTGCAACAACAATCGAAACACTCCCACTTCAAGGTTTACCACCGTCCAGGAAAATCTCAATCCTAGACTGAAGTACTACCCTTTCAAGGATTGGCTATTGACAAAGGTAGGGCACATAAACGTAAGCGAACCAATAAAGAAAACCCTACTTAAAACATGGCTAATTAATTATTTTCAGGAAGATCTAGTAAAAGACCCGCGAGAAAGGAGTTTTGACGACTATAAGTGGATGTTTGATCTCGAAGTTGACCAGTTAGCAGACGAATATGAATTAGGCATAGGAAAGAAAGGACATATGCTAGATGATATATGGGAAAATTGTAAGAAAGTACAAGGGGATAATACCTATTGGTGGCATGATCAAAAATCAGAAGAGGAGGAAAGGCGAGAACTTGGAATCAACATAGAAGAGTATGACCCACCAATAGTCCATGTAGAAATTTTTGAAATAAAAAGATACTCGTTTGACAGTGGCCAAAATTTCATTTGTGCTACTAAAGAATTAATGGATGCCCTACCATTGGGAAGAGAAAACGGGGCAAGATTCAGGGATATGATCCGAAAGGAAGTAGACAGTGGAAGGAAGATCCACATAAAGACGTAGAGCGTCTTGAGTCTAACTTAAAGACTCAGTAATAAACAAAAGTTCTTGTCAGGAAACAACCCGTCTTTTATTTTTTGCATTTTAGTTGGTTTTTGTTGGTTTCTCTCTTATTTTGCAGGTTCTCGCTATAAGGAAGTGGAATTCGAGGTCTCCTCGACTCATTTTCATGTGGTAGCAAGGTTCTGTCTAGGAGTAACCACATTGGTTACGCCGTAACAGATATTATTATGGCGTAATGTCCTAAATTAGTTACGCCGTAACCTTCTTATTAATTTCCAAAATTTTAAAAAAACCACATGTTTACGGCGTAACCAATCCCATGATTACGTCGTAAAACCTTTTTTGAAAACTAAAATCAGTTTGAAACCTTTTCAAAAACCGTGTATAAGTAAATGAACTTTGTGGGTATGTTCTCTGGAAACCCTCACGAGACTTCACTCGTCCACTTGGGCCACCAAGTGGTTTAAAAGGCTTGTTGCATATGCTAAATGCAACCGTGATTCCTACGAAAGTGATCTAGATTTTAGTGTATATTTATCTATAAATATTTGATGCTTGTTATTGTTTAGTGATTTCAGGGGAAACGAGGTTGTTCTATAGACACTTTGCAAGAATTCATCTCTTGCAGTCATCATTCGAAGAGGAGAGCAACGCTCAAGGGAGTCTTTTGTTTTAATTCTACTCTTAGTCCATAATTTCATTTCCTTAAATGTACAATAGGGACATTGTACAAACCAAGTAGGGGGATGGGAGTAGAATTACCACTTGACCTATATTTTCCTTTGATTTTCTAGTTTTCTTTGAAAAATGGTGCCAATTTTAAAATTCTTAACATGTTTTTCTTACTTAACTAGAATTAATCTTTACCGAGCACACTATTATTCCTTAATTAAATTGGTGAGGTTAAGACTTAATGATTCCGTTTTCATCTATTATACAAAAATCCACCAAATATATGAGAGTGCCGATAGTATTATAGACATTAGAACTTGACCTTTACATCTGATCAAGACCTAATTGGTTAGTTGGAATAGACGGTTCAAGAGGGCAACATCTTAGGAAATCACCCAAAAAGCCTATATTTGTGTGTGTTTATCGACTTGTCACACTGACTTGTCGACCTCCCCGTGTAAAACCTTTGTTGCACTCAATGTTAGTGCAAAATACCCCTAGATCACCTTGTTAATCCAATCTCTGTTTAAACCCTATATGTTTCGTTACACCATTTCGCCTTAGCCTACCCTGTAGTCTTTATTCTCTTCGTGTTGAAATCTCTGGCTACTTAAGTCCATGGTTCAAGGGAATGGGTATGAAAATTTTATGCATTCGTGGAAGACCAATCATTAATGATCTATAAAGACCCCCCCTATATCATCACTTTCGATATTGTTCATCTCAAGTGGGGGACGTATGTATTATATCAAACGTTGCAGGGGCAATAATAAAAAGATATAAACTCCTGTAGAATTTGTATATTTGAAAAAAGATGATGCAACTATAAGCCATATATGTGCTAAAAAATGTAAAGATTGTGCAACTATAAGCCATCTTAATGATTGTGAAGAATGGAGCTAGTAGCCCATTAGTAAAGATCAGATTTTCAGACTTAGACACTTAGACTTATGGATAGACAGTAGCTAGCTATGACAACCTTAGATTATTTTAGACTATTTGTTTTATGTTTTTATTTAACAACAATTATTGTGTATCCTGTGTCTTATCCTATCCTATATCGTTCTACATCCTGACCATTGGTTTTGCTCGAATGAGGGATTTAATTGCAATCATGTATGTCTATTCCATCGTTATAGATGTGTATATGTGATTTTGTCACCCTTGTTGGTGTAATGCTTTTGGAAAAGGACTGCAAGATGATTCACCCTTAAACCTGTTTGTCACCCATGTTGCCTTTGAGACTGTTTAGACCCTAATTCTAGTTGGTGAAGACTTGTGTACTTTCCAAGCTTATGATAGAATACATGCTATGACTGTGCAATTGAGTGATCACCTAGAAATGAAACACTTAGATTAGTAATGAGAGTTGAGTGTTTTCGATCCCTTTTTCGTGAGGTGTTTGGCTCTGGTATTTTCTAGCATAAGTAACTTATAAATTCATTTCTTTGAGATCGGGGAAATTTTTTTATAAATTATTCTAAACGGTTCTACTTGAGGACAAGTAGAAGTCAAGTGGGGGATATTTGATAACATAAAATAGTTAATACATTTTAATATCAAATTCCCTATGAAAATGCTTATAAATATGTTGTAAATATCTAAAAACATTACTTAGTTGCTTATATTTAGTTTTTAGGGACCAAGTGAGCATTTTAGCAAAAGACTAGAGATTTGGACATAAATGCACTAAAGTGAAGAGTTCAAGGCAGTTAACAGTGTAACACCCCCGAAGGATTACGCCGTAACATATTCTAATGAAGAAATGAGTCATCACACCTTTTACAGCGTAAAGAATCTCCTACTTTAAGCCGTAACATTCAAAATTTATAGAAGATGATTTATCCGAGTTAGCGTTACGGCGTAACATAGGCGACAAGGTTACGCCGTAACATCATTTTAGCCTAGAAGATTAGAAGCCTACGTATCAAGGTTACGGCGTAACATCTCATAAAGGTTACGTCGTTACAGTTTTGATTTATATAAATAGATCCCTCATCCGGCTCATTCAGCATCACTCACTTCCACAACTTATAACATAGTTCCAAGGGGTGAACAAAACCCCCAAGGTTTAAAGCATTTCACCAGAAGGTCCAAGGGAGAAGTCACTTTACACATTTCTTGTATTTAATCATTCATAACATTCACTGTAAGAACAATGATGATTCAATCCATGTCTATGTTTATTAATTCTTGAATTTCTGTTACCATGAGCGGCTAAGCACTCTAAGTGCTGGCCTAACCATGTATTTACTATTATTATGATTAATGTTTCATGTTCAAGTATGGTTATGTTAGATATTCTTATAGCCTTTCATTGATCCCTGTGTTTTGGTAGTATAGAGGGTGGCTTAGATCTTGTTTATCCTGATATTAGACTTACCATGTTGAACCTGGGATTAGCAGGGTACTAAGGTAGCTTGACACCTATCCCTAGTGTAAGAATTGACCAAATTACCGCCTCTGTCATATTTAATACTTAAGAAGCACAGGAACTCTTTCAGAGGGGGTTAATAATCGGTTTAGATTATAGATTGGTCTTAAGGGTAGTTTGGAATTAACCACTATAAACTTGGATGCTCTACTCGTGTGATCGTATGGGAATGTGGGATCGCAAAGTAAGTATAGGACAGACATCAAATGCCAATTCGAGTCTGTTAATACTAGAACCACTAATGGAACTTATAATTAAACATTGCACAGGAAAATGTAATCATAGCATTAGTAACGAAATGGTTAAGCTAGCACGCTTTTCTCCCTGAATACTTCTATCAATTTACTTTATTGCATTTACTTTCATGTAGTTATTAAAATCCGATTAAAAACATTTTCAAAAGTGACATAATCAAATTAAAACTAGTAAACCTTAGCTCTTGGGACGACCTCGGATTTACCAAACCACTGCACTATATACGACCGGGTTCTCTGCCCGTTAGTGCGTGTATCGGTAGACGAGTTTTATAAATTTAAAACATGACAATTAATTAAAACAATTTTACGCATCACACAACCTATCACCCACAAATAGATGGTCAGAGTGAAAGGACCATTCAGACATTAGAGGACATGCTCCGGGCCTATGCTATAGACTTCGGCGGCAGTTGGGATAAATACTTGCCGTTAGCAGAATTCTCTTATAATAACAATTATCACTCCAGTATTAAGATGCCACCATATGAAATGTTATACGGGAGAAAGTGTCTAACCCCAATATGTTGGGGTGAGATCGAACAAAGAGAGATAGCTAGTTCGGATGTCGTGCAACAAACCAATGAAAAGATTGATCATATTAAAGAGAGACTTAAAATGGCAGAGGATCGAAAAAAGTCCTATGTGGACAAGAGAAGACGACCTATAGAATTTCAGGTCGGGGATCGTGTCATGCTTAAATTTTCTCCTTGGAAAGGTGTTATTCATTTCAAAAAGCGTGGAAAGCTAGGACCACGTTATATTGGTCCGTTCAGAATAACTGACAGAGTCGGAAAGGTAGCATACAGACTTGACCTACTAGAAGAGCTAAACAATATTGATAATACTTTCCACGTGTCACAGCTACGTAAATGTTTGGTCGATGAAGCAGAGTATGTCCCTTTAGCAGATATTGTGGTTGATGAAAAGCTCGGCTAAGTAGAAGAGCCAGTAGAGATTCTTGACACCATGGTCAAGAAGCTCATAAGGAAAGAGATTCTCCTTTTTAAGGTCAGATGGAAGCATAGAAAAGGGTTAGATTATACGTAGGAGCCCGAAGAAGAACTTATTAAGTATTACCCATCTTTTCACCATGAATGGTTTGTGAGGACACAAACCGAATAATTGGCGAAGAGTTGTAACACCCCAATTTTCACGGTAATGGTTTATTATTATTTTAAAAGTTTCCCGGTTAACTTTCATTATCCATATAAATTCTTCTTAGTCGAAAGGACCTTTTACGAAATTAGTTATAAAGAAATTAGGACTCTCCAAGTAAAAGTTTTACAAACAGGGACTAACCTTGCCAAATTATGAAACTTAAATTATAACACATATATGATTTGGTAGAACTCTCAGGAAACTCATTTGTTCTTATCCTCCTCCCTCTCATCCCTCACGACACACACATCAGGAACAAATTCTATGGTTTGATTTTACTTTTATTTTGAACAAGATATAAGCAAGAAATCATCTTATATAAGCTTAGAAACACTAAAGCTAGTGTTTTAATGATACAGGTCAAAGTGATTGGGCACGTGACTTGCACGTGCCAATCTCTAACAACTTTTCCCACCAAGTTGTATTCCTCAATTCCCCTATATAAACCCTCATTCACCACACATTTAGATAGCTAATTGATTTGTAAACACAATTTCTCTCCTTCTTGTAATCTGTAACAAACCATTGTTTCAGTAACCGTAATCCAGTCTCGAGTTCATTTCTTGTTCTATGAATTCCTGGTTGTTTTACTAGTTTGGTCTTCGAATGCATTAAGATACGAACCAAACACCCCCTCATGGCTAAAGTTCTTTTTAAGCTTGTTTATGACAAGCTAAATCATGTTCCTAATAAGCTCTATGTAAATTGTATGTTCTTAGGTTATAAGGATTAGCTGAGGATGTTTACGGTAGCTCGTGTTAGAATTCAAGCGTTTTTAAGGTGAGTATCGTATACAAGAATAGAAATAGGACTTTAGGAGCCCGTTAAAGATACCACTTACTTCGTGGTCATGTTTATGTTTTGTATTACGTGAAGTACTATATCTGTATTATAGTTCCATTGCTAATTGTATTATATGTTATGAGTGGTAATAACTCATTTGTTGTAAGCTTGCTTATGAAATGTTAGGAATGGGTCAAATCAGCCCCGTTGACCCGATGTGGTCAAATCCGCCCCGTTGACCTGATGTGGTCAACACAGCCTCATTTGACCCGTATGGTCAAAACAATCCCATTTGACCCGTTTGTGGTCAAAATCAGCATATTGACTCGTGTTGGTAAAATTCATGCCTATTTGACCATGTTGGTAAAATCAGTCTATTGACCGTTGTTTCAAATCAGCCACTGTTGAACGCCCCCCCCAGTTTGGTCAATCCTCCCCAAAAAGCCTCATTGAACCATGTGGTCATATCAAGCCCCGTTATACCGTTGTGGTTAAACACCAGCAATTTTTGACCGATGGGGTCTAAACAGCCGTAAAACATACAATGTAGAACCGTTTGTGGTAAAAATAGCCAATGTTGACCCGTTTGTTTTTAAACAACCGTATGTTGACCCGTGTGGTCAAAAACAGCCTATGATGACCGTGTGGTCTAAATCAAGCCTATGATGACCCGTGTGGGCAAAAACATGCACATGTTGACCCATGTTGGTTACAAAGCAGTCTGTAATGACCTAATGGTTTTTGTAGCATGTGTTTAATTAAAATGTTATATATGTTATATCACTAAGCATTTGCTTATGTTGCTTTCATTTTGTTTTTATAATGGTAAAGGGATTAGCGATACAAAGGGTCCATAAGGAAAAAAGGGTCGCGGGTTAGCCTCTAGTGGAGCTAGTGGGTAATCAAGCTTATCTTAAACCCTCTCTAATACCATGAAACACTCTAGGACAACGCTTTTGTTGTATGGTTTGTATAACAGTAGATTCTAGCTACATAATATATAATGCGTGTAATGTTTATTAAGTATGAAATGGGTGTTTGGCGTAGTGTCTTTCTTACCCATTATGTTTATTTTTTTTTTTAATTTTTTTTTTTTAATTTTTTGACCCATTTCTTGCTCTTGTAAGAGTTAAAAAAATAGAGTTGTATTGTGTATAACTCTTATGTGTAAATGTATATTATGTTTTTGGGTTAAAACGGACGTTTGGTTATGAATGGGTCAAAACGAGAAGTTTGCTAAGGGTTAAATTTTTTGTAGATTTTATGCAACAGTACTGTAGCAGTACTGTAGCACAAAAGATATATATATATATAATATATATATTTATAGTCATGGCGTTTCAAGTTGGTATCAAAGTTGTGGTTTAAAGGATCTAGGTATCTACTGTTGATGGGTATTTAGACTTAAACCTAGGATCTGGGCGACCTATAGAGTTAGACACGTTTCCGCATATGCATGTAGTATCAGTTATAGTCTAGTTTTGTCATTTACTTGTTATACAATCATATTGCGTTCATGAACTTAGTATGATATGATATTAATGGGGACTTGGTTATCTGATGGAATTATTATGACGCCTGGCCAACATGGTAATAATCGCATCATATAATGAGGATTCATCGACATTGTGTTATACTTAAGGATTGAACTTGAGTTATGGCATTTATTTTATGCGTGTAAAAGATTATGCATAGTAGATCTTATTATGGATTATGTTTAACTTTAAGCATAGATATGAAGCAGTTACAAGAACTGCTAGATAAGGGCTTTATTCGCCCCAATAGTTCCCCGTGGGGAGCTTCAATCCTTTTTGTAAAAAATAAAGATGGTAGCATGCAGATGTGCATTGAATACCAAGAGCTTAATAAAGTCACTATTAAAAATCATTACCCTCTACCCAAAATTGATGATTTATTTGATCAGCTTCAGGGTGCGAGTTTCTTTTCAAAAATAGATCTAAGATCAGGATATCACCAGTTAAAGATTCAGGAAGAAGATATCCTGAAAATAGCTTTCGAACAAGATATAGGCATTATGAATTCATTGTTATGCCATTTGGCTTCACGAATGTCCCAACAGCCTTTATGGAACTAATGAATTGGGTCTGCCATCCGACGTTAGATAAGTTAGTTATTGTGTTTATGGATGACATCCTGATTTATTCTAAGTCAGCTAAGGATCATGAAACTCATTTGCGCCAAGTACTCAGTATGCTAAAACATGAAAAGCTTTATGCTAAGTTCTCTAAATGTAAATTGTGGCTCCAAGAAGTCCAATTTCTCAGACATGTTATAAATAATGAAGGCATTAAAGTTGATCCAGTAAAGATTAATGTCATCATGAATTGGGAACAGCCTAAAACTCCCACATAGATCAGATCTTTTCTCAGCCTCGCGAGGTTTCTACAATGTTCAGTCAAGATTTTTGACCAATAATTGAATCTTCCACTTACTTTGTTACTCGATAAGAATGCAAATTGAAGGGGGTGGAAGTATAAGGTGTTTGATTTTCATATTCTAAGGAAGAGATTGATTTAGGCACCAGTTTTAGTTTTTCTTGAAGGAAATCATGATATGGAAGTTTATTACGATGCGTCTTCAAATGGCCTCGGTTGTGTTCTGATGCAAAGACGTCGAGTCATCGCTTATGCTTCTAGACAACTTAAGAAACACGAGGAAGAGTATCCCACTCTTGATCTAGAACTAGAAGCAGTAGTGTTTGCTTTAAAACTATGGAGGCACTATATCTATGGGGCGAAAATCAAAATCTTTACAGATCATAAAAGCCTTAAGTATTTCTTCGATCAACGTGATCTTAATATAAGACAGCGACGTTGGTTAGATCTAGTCAAGGACTACGACTGTGAAATTCTTTACCACCCAGGTAAAACCAACGTTGTAGCAGACGCCTTGAGTAGAAAGACAAGGTATGATTCCTTACTAGTTAAATCACTCCAAATGGTAATTACCCCAGATTTCTATGAGAATATCAAAATAGTTCAGCACAAAGCCTGAGAGAATAGAGATGTAAATTCAGAGCGACTCGTGGGGCAGGTGCACAATTTAGTTGTGAAGTCACGAGGACTCGGAACACGTTTCAGTAGGATTTAGATACCGAATAATAAAGAGCTCAAAATTTTGTTGCTCGACGAAGCTCATAAGTCAAAATATTCCATTCACCCAGGTGCCACCAAGATGTATTATATATTAATCCCGGATCTATCTAGTGTACTGGATTGAAATAGAGAAATAGCTAAAGTATGTTCGAACAGTGTCTTTTGTGACTAAGTTAACCGGAAACATCAGCTACTTATGGTAAATTGCAGCCTCTTAAGATTCTTGTGTGGAAATAGGAAAAGATCATTATGGATCTTATCACGAAATTGCGTAAGACACCACGTCAATGTGATGCCATTTTGGTAATGGTCGATCGTTTAACTAAGAGTGCAATCTTTCTTCCTATCATGGAATCAATGTCCTCAGAAGCTCTTGTGGAGTTATATAGACATGGAGTACCGGTCTCTATAGTATCTGGTAGAGATTTCAAGAAGACTTAGGTACTCGTGTCTATTTTAGCACAATGATAACATCAAATAGTTAATACATTTTAATATCAAATTCCCTATGAAAATGCTTATAAATATGTTGTAAAAGTCTGAAAACATTACTTAATTGCTTATATTTAGTTTTCGGGGACCAAGTGAGCATTTTAACAAAAGACGAAGGATTTGGACATAAATGCACAAAAGTGAAGAGTTCAAGGCAGTTTACGACGTAACACCCCTGATAGATTACGCCGTAACATATTCTTAATGTTTAAATGACGTCTTCACACCTTTTTCCGGCAGCTAAAGCATACAATTACTTTACGCTGTTCTTTATGTATGTAACATTCAAAATTCATAGAGATATTTAACGTGTCAGCGTTACGGTGTTACATAGGCGACAGGTTATGATCGTAAAATCATTTTGCTAGAAGATTGGAAAAACTAGTTAGCAAGTTACGGCTATAATCGTCTCATAAAAGGTTACGCCGTCAACAGTTCTTCGATTTAATTTTAATAGAGCCCTAATCGGACATTCATCATCACTCACTTCCACAACTAACAACACAGTTTCAAGGGGTGAACCAAATCCCCAAGGTCCGAAGCATTTCACCAGAAGTTCTAAGGGAGAAGTCACTTTACACATTTCTTGTATTTATAGTTCTTAATATTCACTGTAATAATTAATGTTGTTTAAATATTTTGGTCTTTGTTCATTAATTCTTGCATTTCTGTTACCATGAGCGGCTAAGCATCTATATAATGCATGGCATCAAACATGTATTTACTTCTAGTTATGATTATTGTTTCATGTTCATTTATGGTTCTTTAGATATACTTATAGCTTTTATTGATCCTTATGGTTTTGGTACGTTTAGAGGGTGGCTTAGATTTGTGATTTTGATATTTAGACTTATCATGTTAATCTTGGGATTAGACGATAGGTTCTAGGGTTGCGTGAACCTATCCTTAGTGTAGGAATGACCAATTTATCGCCTTTTCATATTAAATTATTTAAAAAGCAAAAGGAACTCTTTCATGAGGGCGTTTAATAATCAGTTTAGATTATAGATTGGTATTAAGGGTTGTTGAGGGATTAAACACTACAAAATTTGATTACCTGCTCGTGTGATGTTATATAGGGGAATGTGGGATCGCAGAGTAAGTATAGGACAGACCTCAAATGCCAATTCGGGTCTGTCGATATTAGAACCACTAATGGAACTTATAATTGAACATTGCACAGGAAATGTTTAACCAGCTGATAATTAGCTAACGAAATGGTTAGGCTAGCACGCTTTTCTCCTTGAATACTTCTATTAATTTACTTTATTGCATTTACTTTCCTATAGTTATTAAAATCAACTTTAAAAACATTTTCAAAAATGACATAATCAAATTAAAACTAGTAAACCTTAGCTCTTAGGACGACCTCCGATTTACCAACTACTGCACTTATATACACCGGGTCTCTGGGGGGGCCACCGTTATGCGTTGTATCGGTTAATGAAGTTTTATAAATTTAAAACTTGGCAATTAATTAAAAACAATTTTACGCATCAAGTTTTTGGCGTCGCTGCCGGGGAGCTAATATTAGTTTTAGTTTGATTTCTTATTACTAAACATTTCGAAAAATCATAATAGCTGAGGGGGAAATCGATAACCTAACCATGGAGCAATATCTAGCATTGATTCGAGGGAACCAGGAACCAGGCGTGGTCAAACCCGAAATAGGATGGGACATATAAATCAACTCCATCACAAACAAAAAACACCAAAATTAAACAAAAACAATCAAAAAAAAAAAATAAAAATAACATACAAATCACCAAATAACTATAAATGTGAATTTTTGAGGATAAAGAGTCAAGTTTCATGGAGAATTGAGTGAGGATACCTTTTTCGAAAATCAAAGAACGACGATGCCATGAGCATGTGAGAGACGATTTTTAGACATCGTCAGCTTATTTAACATTCCAGGAGTATCACATGATGCTGTCATACTGCGCGTCTTCCCTATTACTCTAACTAGAGCCTCTAAGCGATGGGTGGATAGACTTCCTCTAGGAACCTTTAATTCCTGGGATCTCCTTAAAAAAGCCTTTATCCAAAGGTACTGTCCACCATCAAAAACAGCCAAGCAGCTTGTAGAAATCTACAACTTCAAGCAGGAAGGAGACGAGACTTTATACCAAGCTTGGGAGCAGTATAATAACTTATTATATAAATGCCCCACTCATGACATTAATAGCCATCAAAAGGTAAACATCTTCTATAATGGTCTTGGGACCATTGAACGCCCAATTGCTTGACCTTACAAGGTCCCCAATACCTAGCTGCATGACACCTGGCTCAAAGCTCGGTTAACAGCGATTCAGACTATGGCTGACCACTCCCAAAAGTGGCACGATGGGACATCCCAGCAGAAATATAGAGAGTAGTAGTAATTCTGAAGGGATCGCTGCTATTGTAAGCAAATTAGATAACCTAGGCCGAAGAGACACGTATGCTACTTCTACATTATTAAACATTCACATAATATTATAACACTAATACACACTACATTGATGTAAATTTTTTAATAACATTTACAAAACGAAAGTGACAATGAAAAAGCTTAAGGAAAACATGCATGCTATTCAAGTTGGATGTCAAAACTGCGGAGGAGCTCGTCTTGACAAAGACTGCCCTCTCAATGAGGAAGTAAAGAGCGTCGAAGAGGCTAAATATGGCGAGTTTGGATGACCTTCACCTTTCAGTAATGGAGCTAAATACCATGTAGGCCCACCTAGATACTACACACGCATTGACAATCAACCGTCGTTTGGAGAAAAAAGGCCAAGCTTGGAGGAGCTTATGAATAAACACTTGGAGGAATCAACGCAAAGAAGAGCCGAGATGGAAGAATAGGTAAAGAAACTCTAGGAGAATGCCGATATTAATACTCGAAACCAAAGCGCTTCTCTCAAAAATTTTGGTGACCCAAATGAGCAGTATACAAAGGATAGTTTCACCACAAAAGCTACCAATGAAATAAACAATTTATCATTTGACCACTGCAAAGCAGTGTACGCCGACAAAAAGACACCCTACAATAACAGTCAAAATGAGGTATCCTTTGACAATTGCTCACAAATTGTTCAAGAAAATGTTGTGTCTTCAAAAGTCTTGCCATTGGAAATTTTACTCTTCCATGCACTATTAGAAGTTTAAATTTTTATGCTATGGCGGATTTAGGCGCTAGTGTTAATGTCATACCCAAGTCCATGTTCAAACACCTAAAACTGGCTCAACTAAAGAAGACTGACATGCTAGTTGAAATGGCAGATATGACGAAAAGATCTCCTATCAGAATAGTTGAGAACGCCCTTGTCAAGATCGACAAGTTTTTATTCCCATCAGATTTTGTGGTTATGGATATGTTAAACACACATAATGAAACCATGATTCTTGGGAGACCATTTCTCGCAACCATTCATGCCGAAATAGATGTCTTTAATAAAGAAATCTCCTCAGGAATTGGAGGTGACAGAGTTACCTTGGATATGAACAAAAAAGATTCATAATTTCACAACCCCTATAGGAGAAGTTTATATGATAAACTCAACCTCTAATAATGAGTATACCTTTCATACTTCATCAGATGCATCATCTAGGGTTGAGAAAATTGACAATTTGCATAATGCGAACAATTATTGTAATCAGGAGCAAGGACGAAGTTGTAAGAAGCCGAGAAAACTCAAATTTGATATAAACCTCCCTAACACACACTTCTGTAAACTGGTTAAACAAATTCTGAAGGGAGAACTCAAATTTTGGCAGACATGTGACCCAAACATAAGAGAGTGTAATGGAGGTCCTGAAATTTATGGAATGGATGAAGAAGGAGTTATAAAAAAATGGTATTGTTACCATGATGATGATAGGAAAAGAATAAATGGGGAGGCTTATCATTTCCTAAGTTCCTATTAGTAAAATACGGAGAAACCCAAGAGAAAGAATTGATTTGGGACGATAGGTTTGAGGAATGGTGTAACAACAATCCAAACACTCTCACTTCAAGGTTTACCACCGTCCAAGAAAATCTCAATCCTAAACCGAAGGATTACCCTTTCAAGGATTGGCTATTGACAAAGGTAGGACACACAAACGTAAGCGAACCAGTAAAGAAAATCCTACTTAAAACATGGCTAATTGATTGTTTTCAAGAAGATCTAGTAAAAGACCCGCGAGAAAGGAGTTTTGACGACTATAAGTGGATGTTCGATCTCGAAGTTGACCAGTTAGCAGACGAATATGAATTAGGCGTAAGAAAGAAAGGACATGTGCTAGATGATATATGGGAAAATTGTAAGAAAGTACAAGGGGATAATACCTATTTGTGGCATGATCAAAAATCAGAAGAGTAGGAAAGGCGAGAACTTGGAATCAACATAGAAGAGTATGACCCACCAATAGTCCATGTAGAAACTTTCAACATAAAAAGATACTCGTTTGAGAGTGGCCAAAATTTCATTTGTGTTACTAAAGAATTAATGGATGCTTTCCTACCTATTGGAGTAGATATACGTGGTGGGCAAGATTCAGGGATATGATCCGAAAGGAAGTAGACAGTAGAAGGAGGATCCACAGAATGACGTAGAGCGTCTCGAGTCTAACTTAAAGACTCGGTAATAAACAAAAGTGCTTGTCGGGAGACAACCCGTCTTTTATTTTCTGCATATTAGTTGGTTTTTGTTGGTTTCTCTCTTATTTTGCAGGTTCTCGCTATAAGGAAGTGGAATTCGAGGTCTCCTCGACTCATTTTCATGTGGTAGCAAGGTTCTGTCTAGGCGTAACCACATTGGTTACGCCGTAACAGATATTATTAAGGCGCAATGTCCTGAATAAGTTACGCCGTAACCTTCTTATTCAAATTTCTAAAATTTTAAAAACCACATGTTTACGGTGTAACCAATCCCATGATTACGCCGTAAAACCTTTTCTGAAACCAAAAATCAGTTTCAAACCTTTTCAAAAACCGTGTATAAGTAAATGAACTTTGTGGGTAGGTTCTCTGGAAACCCTCACTAGACTTCACTCGTCCACTTGGGCCACCAAGTGGTTTAAAAGGCTTGTTGCATATGCTAAATGCAACCGTGATTCCTACGAAAGTGAGTTAGACCTTAGTATATATTTATCTATGAACGTTTAATGCTTATGGTTGTCTAGTGATTTCAAGGGAAACGAGCTTGTTCTATAGACACTTTGCAAGAATTCATCTCTTGCAGTCATCATTCGAAGAGGAGAGCAACGCTTAGGGGAGTCTTTTGTTTTAATTCTACTCTTAGTCCATAATTTCATTTCCTTAAATGTAAAATAGGGACATTGTACAATCCAAGTGGGGGGATGGGAGTAGAATTACCACTTGACCTATATTTACCTTTGATTTTTGAGTTTTCTTTGAAAAATGGTGCCAATTTTAAAATTCTTAACATGTTTTTCTTACTTAACTAGAATTAATCTTTACCGAGCACACTATTATTCCTTAATTAAATTGGTGAGGTTAAGACTAATATTTTGTTTCCATTTATTATACAAAAATCTACCAAATATATGAGAGTGCCGATAGTATTATAGACTTTAGAACTTGACCTTTACATCTGATCAAGACCTAATTGGTTAGTTGGAATAGACGGTTCAAGAGGGCAACATCTTAGGAAATCACCCAAAAAGCCTATATTTGTGTGTGTTTATCGACTTGTCACACTGACTTGTCGACCTCCCCGTGTAAAACCTTTGTTGCATTCAATGTTAGTGCAAAATACCCATAGATCACCTTGTTAATCCAATCTCTGTTTAAACCCTATATGTTTCGTTACACCATTTCGCCTTAGCCTACCCTGTAGTCTTTATTCTCTTCGTGTTGAAATCTCTGGCTACTTAAGTTCATGGTTCGAGGGAATGGGTATGAAAATTTTATGCATTCGTGGAAGACCAATCATTAATGATCTATAAAGACCCCCTATATCATCACTTTCGATATTGTTCATCTCAAGTGGGGGACGTATGTATTATATCAAACGTTGCAGGGGCAATAATAAATGATTAAAACTCCTGTGAATTTGTTTATTTAAAAAAAATGATGTATGCAACTATAAAGCCTATATTGTGCTAAAAATGTAAAGATTGTGCAACTATAAGCCATCTTAATGATTGTGAAGAATGGAGCTAGTAGCCCATTAGTAAAGATCAGAATTTTAGACTTAGACACTTAGACTTATGGATAGACAGTAGCTAGCTATGACAACCTTAGATTATTTTAGACTATTTGTTTTATGTTTTTATTTAACAACAATTATTGTGCATCCTGTGTCTTATCCTATCCTATATCGTTCTACATCCTGACCATTGGTTTTGCTCGAATGAGGGATTTAATTGCAATCATGTATGTCTATTTCATCGTTATAGATGTGTATATGTGATTTTGTCACCCTTGTTGGTGTAATGCTTTTAGAAAAGGACTGCAGGATGATTCACCCTTAAACCTGTTTGTCACCCATGTTGCCTTTGAGACTGTTTAGACCCTAATTCTAGTTGGTGGAGACTTGTGTACTTTCCAAGCTTATGATAGAATACATGTTATGACTGTGCAATTGAGTGATCACCTAGAAATGAAACACTTAGATTAGTAATGAGAGTTGAGTGTTTTCAATCCCTTTTTTCGTGAGGTGTTTGGCTCTAGTATTTTCTAGCATAAGTAACTTATAAATTCATTTCTTTGAGATCGGGGAAATCTTTTTATAAATTATTCTAAACGGTTCTACTTGAGGGCAAGTAGAAGTCAAGTGGGGGATATTTGATAACATCAAATAGTTAATACATTTTAATATCAAATTCTCTATGAAAATGCTTATAAATATGTTGTAAATATCTGAAAACATTACTTAGTTGCTTATATTTAGTTTTTGGGGACCAAGTAAGCATTTTAGCAAAAGACGAGAGATTTGGACATAAATGCACTAAAGTGAAGAGTTCAAGGCAGTTTATAGTGTAACATCCCCGAAGGATTACGCCGTAACATATTATAATGAAGAAATGAGTCATCACACCTTTTACAGCGTAAAGAATCTCCTACTTTACGCCGTAACATTCAAAATTTATAGAAGATGATTTATCCGAGTTAGCGTTACGGCGTAACATAGGCGACAAGGTTACGCCGTAACATCATTTTAGCCTAGAAGATTGGAAGCCTACGTAGCAAGGTTACGGCGTAACATCTCATAAAGGTTACGCCGTAACAGTTTTGATTTATATAAATAGATCCCTCATCCGGCTCATTCAGCATCACTCACTTCCACAACTCACAACATAGTTCCAAGGGGTGAACAAAACCCCCAAGGTTCGAAGCATTTCACCAGAAGGTCCAAGGGAGAAGTCACTTTACACATTTCTTGTATTTAATCGTTCATAACATTCACTGTAAGAACAATGATGATTGAATCCATGTCTATGTTTATTAATTCTTGAATTTCTTGTTACAGTGAGCGGCTTAGACTCTAAGTGTGGCTAACCTGTATTTTACTATATATTATTGATTAAGGTGTCATGTTAAGTAATGGTTATGTTAGATATCCTTATAGCCTTTCATTGATCTTTGTGTTTTGGTAGTATATAGGGTGGCTTAGATATTGTTTATCCTGATATTAGACTTACCATGTTGAACCTGGGATTAGCAGGGTACTAGGGTAGCTTGACACCTATCCCTAGTGTAAGAATTGACCAAATTACCGCCTCTGTCATATTAAATACTTAAAAAGCACAGGAACTCTTTCAGAGGGGGTTAATAATCAGTTTAGATTATAGATTGGTCTTAAGGGTAGTTGGGAATTAACCACTACAAACTTGGATGCCCTGCTCGTGTGATCGTAGGGGAATGTGGGATCGCAAAGTAAGTATAGGACAGACCTTAAATGCCAATTCGGGTCTGTCGATATTAGAACCACTAATGAAACTTATAATTGATCATTGCACAGGAAAATGTAATCATAGCATTAGTAACGCAATGGTTAAGCTATCACGCTTCTTTCCCTGAATTTTTCTATCACTTTACTTTATTGAATTTACTTTCCTGTAGTTATTAAAATCAACTTTAAAAACATTTTAAAACGTAACATAATCAAATTAGAACTAGTAAACCTTAGCTCTTGGGACGACCTCGGATTACCAACCACTGCACTACATACGATCGGGTTCTCTGCCCGTTGTGCAGTTATTCGGGTAGGACGAGTTTTATAAATTTAAAACTTGGCAATTAATTAAAACAATTTTACGCATCACACAACCTATCACCCACAAATAGATGGTCAGAGTGAAAGGGACCATATCAGACATTAGAGGGAATGTATGGGCATAGCTATAGACTTCGGCCGGGCAGGTTAGGTTAAATTCTTGCGTTAGGCAGTATTCTTTATAATAACAATTATCACTCCGGTATTAAGATGCCACCATACGAAATGTTGTACGGGAGAAAGTGTCTAACCTCAATATGTTGGGGTGAGATCGAATAAAGAGAGATAGCTAGTTCGGATGTCGTGCAACAAACCAATGAAAAGATTGATCATATTAAAGAGAGACTTAAAATGGCAGAGGATCGAAAAAAGTCCTATGTGGACAAGAGAAGACGACCTATAGAATTTCAAGTCGGGGATCGTGTCATGCTTAAATTTTCTCCTTGGAAAGGTGTTATTCATTTCAAAAAGCGTGGAAAGCTAAGACCACGTTATATTGGTCCGTTCAGAATAACTGACAGAGTCGGAAAGGTAGCATACAGACTTGACCTACTAGAAGAGCTAAACAGTATTCATAATACTTTCCACGTTGTCAACAGATACGTAAATTGTTTGGTGATATGCGAGTATGTCCTTTAGCAGATATTTGTGGGTTTGATGAATAAGCTCGGATAAGTTGAAGTGACAGTAGTAGAGATTCTTGACAACATGGTCAAGAAGCTCATAAGGAAAGAGATTCTCCTTTTTAAGGTCAGATGGAAGCATAGAAAAGGGTTAGATTATACGTAGGAGCCCAAAGAAGAACTTATTAAGTATTACCCATCTTTTCACCATGAATGGTTTGTGAGGACACAAACCGAATAATTGGCGAAGAGTTGTAACAACCCAATTTTCACGGTAATGGTTTATTATTATTTTAAAAGTTTCTCGGTTAACTTTCATTATCCATATAAATTCTTCTTAGTCGAAAGGACCTTTTACGAAATTAGTTACAAAGAAATAAGGACTCTCCAAGTAAAAGTTTTACAAACAGGGACTAACCTTGCCAAATTATGAAACTTAAATTATAACACATATATGATTCAGTAGAACTCTCAGGAAACTCATTTGTTCTTATCCTCCTCCCTCTCATCCCTCACGACACAACACACATCACTCATATGAATTAGGGCTTTGATTCCAAGTTGATTAAAAGCAAGTTTGAGGCAAGATATTGCTACATTAAAGCCTAAGAACTCTTGTTATGATATTCCCATCATCTAATTTGAGGTAAAAATCATATCTTGATATTGAATTCATGTTTTATGATTACCCATTAGTGTGTAAAGCTTAAAGATCATGTCTTTATGTCATTTGAGGGGTTTTTATAGAATTTCATGAACTTAGGTTAAGTTGTGATTTCTAAAATCACCAAGAACTTATGTAATTGTTATGAGTTATGATGGGTACCTTGTTATGGTGTCATAACACCAATTCATGGTGTTAATTTTCAAAAATCATGTTGGTGTGGTTATATAAGCTACGAACCAAACACCCCCTCATGGCTAAAGTTCTTTTTAAGCTTGTTTATGACAAGCTAAATCATGTTCCTAATATGTTCTATGTAAATTATATGTTCTTAGTTTATAAAGGTTAGCCGAGGACGTTTGCGATAGCTCGTGTTAGAATTCAAGCATTTTTTAGGTGAGTGGCGTATATAAGAATAGAAACAGGACTTTAGGAGCCCGTTAAAGATACCACTTACTTCGTGGTCATGTTTATGTTTTTTATTACGTAAAGTGCTATATCCGTATTATAGTTCTATTGCTAATTGTATAATATGTTATGAGTAGTAATAACTCATTTGTTGTAAGCTTACTTATGAAATGTTAGGAATGGGTCAAATCGGCCCCGTTGACCCGATGTGGTCAACATAGCCTCATTTGACCCGTGTGGTCAAAACAGCCCTATTTGACCCGTGTGGTCAAATCAACATATTGACCCGTGTTGGTCAAATCAGTCTATTGACCCGTGTTGGTCAAATCAGCCCTTGTTGACCCGTGTGGTCATAACAGCCTCGTTGACCCGTGTGGTCAAATCAACCCCATTGACCCGTGTGGTCAACACAGCCTCATTTGACCCGTGTGGTCAAAACAACACGATGTTGACCGTATGGTCAAAACAGTCCATGTTGACCCGTGTGGTCAAAACAGCCCATGTTGACCCCGTGTGGTCAAAAGAGCCTATGTTGACCCGTGTGGTCAAAAACAGCCTATGATGACCCGTGTAATCAAATACAACCCATGTTGACCCGTGTTGGTCAAAAGCAGTCCGTAATGACCCAAGTGGTTTTAGTAGCATGTTTTTAATTAAATTTTATATATGTTATCTCACTAAGCATTTGCTGACGTTGCTTCATTTCTGTTTTTCTTATAGGTAAGACTAGCGATACGAAGCCCAAAGGAAAAAGGGTCGCGGGTTAGCTTCTAGTGGAGTTCGTGGGTAATCGGGCTTATCCGAAACCCTCTCTAATACCATGAAACGCTCTAGGACAATGCTTTCGTATTATGGTTTGTATAACCGTAGATTCTAGCTACTCAATATTTAATGCATGTTATGTTTATAAGTTAAAGGGTTGTTTGGCGTAGTGCCATTCTTACCCATTATGACCCATTTTGCTCATGTAGAGGTCTAAACGAATAGCGTGTATTGTGTATAACTCTTATGTGTAAATGTATATTATGTTTTTGGGTTAAAACGGATGTTTGGTTATGAATGGGTCAAAACGAGAAGTTTGCTATGGGTTAATTTTTCTGCAGATTTTCTGCAGCAGTACTGTAGCACAAGAAAATTTAGTCGGCGTT
The DNA here is from genome assembly GCA_026074375.1 of Tanacetum coccineum. Classification (NCBI taxonomy): domain Eukaryota; kingdom Viridiplantae; phylum Streptophyta; class Magnoliopsida; order Asterales; family Asteraceae; genus Tanacetum; species Tanacetum coccineum. The sequence goes on from BQNB010028587.1 coordinate 46,088, forward strand.
TCAATTAGCATATCATAACTGTTCAACAAACAATTCAAAGCAAATACAATCATTTTTCTAAATGAAATTAACCATATCAGCGCAATATATTTGAAACTTAACAAATAAAAACTAGAATGTTAAAATAACAAACTATCATAACAAAGTCCAAGATCCCTCGATCAAATGAACAAAAACAAGTCACGACTCAATTGGTCTCAATAAATAATAAAAGAAAGCAAGACATAAAGATACTATATTAGCTTGAAACGAACATAAATTCATATATGCAATTACCTTGAGCATTCTACCAATGTTGGTTCGGTTCAGCTTCAAAGAACCGTGGCTGAATCCACACCGCCCTACGCACTCGGGATTTCAAAGGAGAAACATCGACAATTTCATTACAATACACAAGAGGACTCGCATCATTGTATGTTATCGTTAACCCACAAACCACGACATCTTCATGATCTTCAAGACCGGCCTTTTCGTGTATCTTATCCTCAACAATGTCATGAAACATTCGTGTTCTACAACGATAAGGCAACAGTTCGACATCCTTTGATGTAGCCTCCACAATATGATACGGTTTCCATTCCTTGTCTTTAACCGAAAAAGTTAGCGTAGATGATTCCCCACTATCCAAGTAATAAAAGGTATCATTCTTATGATCGAATGTTGCTCCAACAATGGTGGTCTTTAAACTAAAACGTTTCGGTATCTTGTATCTAGTCCACACATTTTCCCCTTTAGATATTGTGTGTACTTCAACATATGTTTCGTCCAATGAGCTAATAACCGAGACTATACATTGAGGCGAGGTGGGTACATGAGAAAACGCACCAACAAGACCATCAATTTGGTTGCTTGGGAGATTAGGGAGCGCGATTTTGGCAAGGGAAAAGGGGGAAAAGAAGAAAATGGTTTCGTCTTTAGATACAAGTAGCCATCCTTGATATGATGCGAGGCAAATTGCGCCTTGAAGTTCTGGAATGTTCCGTTTGTAGGCTTTAGAGTCGGATTCGTTGTAGATCACACATTTAGAACTGTTGTCTTTGTGAAAGATTAACCATGGGATTTCAGAACCGTTTTTAGCTGATGCTGAAGTTGAAGCAGATCTGAAACCGTTGCAAGTTCCACGAAAGCTTAGTAGATCGACTAGTGCCAGTTGATCGGCGATAGGTGATAGAAGCTCGATTGGAAGATCGGACCATGGTCTATATCGATTCATGATTCGAAATTTATCTTTTCTGCATGTAGCAAATAGTTATTTAATTTGATTCTTTTTTAGAGAATCGAATTGAATGAATTCAACATATATAGAGCATAAGAGCAAACATGTTAAACCAAAATACAAATTTAATACGGTCGTATCATTCATGATCAGCATAAATAATGAAATGAATATTTGCATGTCATGATAACATTTTCGTGTATATGACTAAAATGCATTCATATGCCTATATCATCTAAACTTTCAGATCTTTTTATTCATAACTTTAGGTTATGAGCATGGACAGCACGAGAACACGATTTGACTAGGTGCATTTATAAAAAAAATTATACAAAACGAGAAGCACAGTTTTTTGGACGATTTAGAAAAAATCAAGGTTTTTTACAGAAATTAACACTACGTCGCAAAATTCATATGTGTCCCGAAACACACTCGGGCTCCGTACCTGCTTATGAATATATGTATGTATATAAGAATCTAAACATACACAAACCCATGAAGGAATGAAACTATGAAAGTATAATGAAATCAACAAGAAAATGAGAACAATGAGAATTTAAATTAAGAAGGTTGTGTACCTTAGTATGCTGATCTAGGGTTTTAGAGGTGTCACGAGAGCAAATAGTTATGACGGCCAAATAAAATAATAAGATTAGGGGTGTGCATGAAACCGAAAAATCGAATCTAAACCGAAAAAACCAAATAACCGAAACCTAAAAAACCGAAACCGATTGAAAAACCGATGGTTCGGTTTTCGGATTTTGGAAAAACCGAAGTTTTTGGTTCGGTTTGGTTTTAGCATTAAAATAAAACGATATAAACCGAACCGATCTTTATAAACATGGGAACAAAAATAAATTTTGATCGAAGCTAAGGGACGATGAACTCCTCTAGATTAACTATATCATGTTGAGTAACCACTCTTTGTTTCATATACTTCTTGTGCATGCCATTTATGACACATAATAAGTTCTCTTCTATGAGTTTTTTTATGTTTATTAGGTTTTTATCGTTGTTATTATGCTTCTTTATAACACATAAATAATTTTTTAAGGGTTTCATATTGTCATTTGTTTCTTATTATCATTGTTGTGTCTTTGGTTTTTCTTATTTGGATTATTTCTTTAAAGTTTTGAAGATGTTGGTTTATGGTATATTCCAAATCGACTTTGCAAAAGCAAAGCTCGATAAATCGTATAGAAACCGAAAATTCAAATCGAAAATAAATCGACAACCGAAAAACCAAACCGACACAAAACCGAAACCGAATGGTTTCTAAAGATTAAAAACCGAAATTTTTCGGTTCAATTTCGATTCTATATAAAAACCGAACCAAACCGAACTATACTCATTGATCGATGTTCGCTCTTATCATTTCAAAACTCAAATACCCACCGGATTTTTATTAACTATCCATAATATTTTGTTTATAAAATGCGATAAACTAATAACTATCACATTTTTGCAAAGTTGGTCTAGAGTCATTCACAATAACAAATCAGTTTTTAACTTTAGAAATTTTGTTTATTAAATCAATTATTTATAAGAGGAAGGTTATACTGGAAACCTTATTTTTCTTAGATACTGGGGACCAATCCCAACCATCCATCTAAAAAAAGGAGGGTAGAGATTAAAACAGATTTTTCTATTTAAAAAAATAACAATAAAGAGCGGAAGGGTAATTTGGTAACATTACCAACGCAACTACCCACCTAACTTCTCACGCAACCCGATCATTATCAACAAAATCGTTTCATTTCCAAAACACACACACTAACAAAATCAGTTGCAAAACCATCAAAAACACACACTAAAACACACACAAAGCCCTAGATCTAAGCAAAAATCATAAAAATCTAACCGAAGATCATCTAATCTTTTTGGTCTTATTTGGTATAATTAAAAGCAAGTAAAATTAATATGTTTGAGAGGGGTTTTGATTAAGCTAATACTAATCCTAATTATCACTAAAACTAAGCTAGGAACAAATGATATGAGAAAGCGTGTTACTTAGATGAAATTCTCCCTAATCTTGAATAGTATATGTGCATTAACTAGTTAGGATTAATTATGATGGGGATTTATGACAAGCTATGGCTTGGTATCCCCTCGCCCTTCTACAAACCCCTTGGCCAATGTCTATGAGGGATGTTGCTCATCGAACAACGAACACAAAACATAAGGCATTAAGCTTTCCACTATCATGCATAATTTGACATATGTGACCTTAGGTTACCAAGTATCACTAATTAGCCTAGATGTTGCTCTTTTGACTAACTAACAAACACTTACGTACAAATTGCCAATTAACTTGTCCATGCTTAGGTTGCTAAGTCATGTCTCTTAAAGTCCTTTAGGTTGCTAAATGACCAAAAATAAACCGATTACACGTTAAGGCTGCCTAATCATGCAAACTAGTTTATCACAAATCAATCAATCGACTATAATATGTAAACGAATGGATCTTCGATCAAACATGCATAATAAACATCGATAATCATCAACTAACACAAACACACAATCAATCTCAGGGATTATAACATCTAAGCAAACACAAGATGAATTAACCAAGCATACTTAATAGAGAATAGAAATCATAATCAACAAAAGGAATTTTTGCAAAACACCTAGAATCGGGCTTAGGGTTAGGGGCTTTATAAAAACAAAGTTATGAGGCTGTATATATAGGCAAACCCTAAGTCGGTTTGTCACGACGGCGTCAGGGTTAACAAGTGACGCCGTCGCCATGACTTTTTAACTAAGTTGTATATTTTCTCGCTGCGATTGCGTGGGCTGTTGAATCATCGAAATCCGAGTTCGTATGAAGGAGTTATGACCAAAACAATATCTGGTACTTCGCACGCAAGTGAAATGATCTTCTCAATCTCGTGACACAAAATCTTCAGGGTTTCTTTAGGTCGGCCACGTTCTGACGCCGTCACCAAATCTCTGACGCCGTCACTTCAAGCGTCCTGACACCGTGGCTTGAAACACGCGACGCCGTCTCCACGCTCTGTATGCACAACTTTTTCAAGGATTTGGTGTAGAGTCGTAGTCTTGTCCGTTTCTTCTCCAAATGAGCCCAAGCCACGTGTACTTCCTCCAAAAGTCATCCAAGTGCTAAAAACATGAAAACAAAAGATTTAGCACATAATCTGGGCATATTTGCATGATTTAGAGGGTTAAATGACCCTGAAATAGTGTATAAAATGACACCTCATCAAATACCCCTACACTTGGGATTTGCTTGTCCTCAAGCAAATGGGCTTTTCTACCTAGACAATAGCAGTATTAGGGTAATTTTACCTACTCTTTAAAAGCATTTTACAATACAACCTTCTAGACCTCATAATTAAAAGCACATAAAGTATATACTAGCACCTCACATAAGTGTTTGGGATTCTCTCTTTCACTCGGGTGTATAATAAATTATAACAACAATGGGAAACAGAAAATCAACACTCATTACCTGTCATGGCATATAAATTACCATAAGCTTGGTAAAGGATCAAACCTCCACCGCTAGGCGCAAGTATTATTCATTACTGTCAAAGAGGTCTTTTCAAAGGGTTGTATGGTGTAGGTGTAAGATAACATTAACGGAAACGGGAAAGGATGGGATACATTTAGGGAGTGACTTTTGGGTGAATTTGGAGTGGAAGAGTTAGCTAATTATTTATACGAATACACACTGGTTGGGTTTCTAAGCCAAAGACTCGGACAAAATTTACAAACTCTACACAACTCTACACCAATCTCTTTCTTTTTCTTTTCTTGACTCTAATATAAACATAAACATAAGCAACTGGCTGCCCGTATAAGCAAAGGAGAATCTCATATTTTTGGGATGGAATTTTGAGAGTTTTTGTGCTAGTCATGCACATTCCTATCCATGAGACGCTATTAATACTCGATTTTCGTCGGTATGTGTCATAAAAAAATTTAAATTTTGGTCAAAATTACCTTTTTATGCTATGTTTCGATATATTACCCATCATTTTAAGGAACAAAGCAAATGGCAAATGAAGGAATAGTTTTTAAGGCTTATTTCCCCCTTACACTTAAGTTGAACATTGTCCCCAATATTCTATAGCAGTACTCGTAAAAACGAATAAAGGGATAAGAAAACAAGGAAAAGAAACTAGTACTCCCCTGGTTTGCTCAATAATGGAGAAGAAACATGCGATAACTGGTTAAATCGTCCTCCAAGAATCGTCTAATGAAAACTTCCTAAGAACTTCCAAGCTTCTTCTCATCAAATATAACCTGTAATCAAAGACAAAGACAACTACACCAAGCGTAAAATTCACGGGTGAATGATAAATACAACCTCATTAACTACGTTTAGACTCTATGAAAGCAAATAAAGGATAGGATGAATGTGTTAATTTAATTGTGGTTTTCTATAGGTTTTTAGGAAAATTACAAATTTCAGAAATTATACAAGATTAATTTCTCATAAATTAATTAAAAATCAAATTTTCCTATAGCAGACCTGGTGACGCCGTCAGGATTAATCCTAACACCGTCTCCAGGGTCTATAAAGAAGATTTTTTTTATTTCCTGCAAAATTTACTACAAAAAGCACAAAAATAGTTAACATAATCATATGACTCAAAACAAACACACAAGAAACACAAGATACACCTAATATGCAAGAAAATAATAGATTGGATTACCTCCCAATAAGCGCTTGTTTTTGTTCGAGTCACGAACCTGACTCTACGCTTATTTGACGCGCAAAAGGTGGGTCTCCCCTACACTTAAGGTCAAGCGCAGGTGATAGTAGTGATACATACCATTTCGATGGAGGTATGCCACGTGGGGTGAAGGAGGTGTGTGAATGGGCAAGGGTTTTAATACCTTCATCCTAAAACTACCCGGACTATATGGGTTGATGGGTGGGTCGGTTCTTCTTTTGTCTCTTAGATTTACATCTAAGGGTGAAAAATTAGGTAAAAGTTGAGGCTCCAGTTCATCAACACTAGGAAATCCCTTATAATTAAGAAAGAGGTCATGAGTATTAGTATTTAAGCCTAGATCTTATAGTTTCATGTGGTCCAAAGGTTCTACCTCTATTGGGATTTCTATCGTCTCTTCTACTTCTTTCGGGTGAGTCACGTGAGGTGTGTATACCTCAAATGATGGAGGACCTGTGGGGTACTTTGTGGGCTTGGATTTTTCGCCTTATCCTTCATCGTATCTAGATCACCTATGGGCTCATCATCTAACCATGCCATGCACTTAGGCATCATAACCATAACTATCTCACATTCTAAATCCTCGTTATATGTTCTCTTAGGTTATGACTTAGGCAATTCTATCATGTCATCTAACTTACGGGTCATTGCTATAGAGCTCTTCTCAAAAGTTTGATGCAATTGGTCACTTTTCCTAAGGGTCTCACCAACAAAAGTTGATCCTAAACACAAAGGTTGTTCATAAGAATACATCCTAGGTGAAGGCTCATATGGTTCTTTAGTTTCACTAGGTGAGGCATTTTGTGAGTTTTGGTTATGAACTTCATCATTTATCATTCTATATTTTTCCTCAAGATACTCTAAGTCGCTTTGAAAGTCCTTGGGAAAATTGGTTTGATAATATTCTATGAAGCACCTTAATAGCTCTTTTATCCATTCACCCGCCATGATGACGAATGAAAAGTTAGTGAAAGGTTTACGAACAAAAACACAAAGAAAAGATAGACTAAAAAAAAGCTACAAAATAAATAAAAAATCTCACTTGATAGGAATCTAGTGAGTAGACCTAAGCTAAATAGACTCTGAAACCTAGACTATTCCCCGGCAACGGCGCCAAAAACTTGATGCGGATTTTTGCAAAACTACAAAAGTTTTACAATCCTCTTAGGCAGTGAACCTAACCGTTGTAGTGTAGTATAGCTAAGTCCGGGGGATTGATCGTTCTCTAAGGGAATAATGAGGTAGGTTCGAAGTGTGTGTCGCCTAAATCTAAAGCTTGAGGGATGATTCTTTTTTGTCTTTTATTGGTTTAACTGAAAGCAAGTAAAATTAATATGTTTGAGAGAGGTTTTGATTAAGCTAATAACTACTCCTAATTATAACTAAACTAAGCTAGGAACAATGATGTACATAAGCGTATTTACTTAGATGAAATTCTCCTTAACCTTGAATATATATTGTGCTTAACTAGTTAGATGAATTATCGATGGGGATTTATGACTAATATGGTTCGGTATCCCCTGGCCCTTCTACACCTATGGCCAATGTCTATGAGGTTGCTTAATCGGACATGAACACAAGCATAAAGCATTAAGATTTCTACTATCATGCATAATTTGACCTATGTGACCTTAGGTTGCCAAGTATCAC
>BQNB010028588.1:0-45316 GCA_026074375.1 Tanacetum coccineum
TAAAGAACAAAGCACATTGATATCTGATATCACTTCATCAAGGATCATATTATGTCCAAAAGTTAGAATGACCTCATCCTCTTTCTCTCACCTACTTTTGCAGTTGAATAGACGGTTGTTCATTGTTCTATGTGTCAAAAGCATGTTGAGTTGACTTTCATTAAATACAAAGTTTAGCACACATGTTGAAATCAAACCTTAAACATTCCCATAACTTTAACACCTCAAATGATAATTACAAATTCTCAAAAGAATTTTTGTAATTTCATCAATCATATAAATCATAACAACCTTTCACAGCCCACTCTCACAAATTCATCAAGAACAAACAACATACACACTTCAAACCAGATCAAATCCTCAAAACCTTAACTACTCAAAAATGGTTGAATCCTCATCACCTAACATTACTCCTAAGGAAGAACCTGTCACTCTTGATAGACCTGAAAACCCAAACCTTTTCTTACCTGCTACTTAGGTTGAGTTCACCTTTAATGAAATCACTTTCACCACCAACAATGAAGTTGCACTCATATATCCTTCACACCCCAACAAAGAATACTTTATGGTTGTATCAAACTTTATTTCAAAATGCTGTCTAAAGGAAGCATTCACAAGAGCCCCAACTCAATACCAAGAATACCTAAGAGAATTTTGGTATACAGCTAAGACCTTAGAACACACTAAGGTTTGGGTGTCCACTCCTACAGGTGGAGTAAGAGGAGAAATAGGCATCACTACCTTTAGAAATGCTATTAGGGCACATTACCTTCCTCACTCGAGTATGTATGTTCCCCTATCCTCTATCACAACTACAAGACCATGGTTTTCAACAATAGGGTACAATGGGTAGATTGGGGCAAAAGGAACTCTCAAAAAGAGTTGTCTTCCTCCTAGGTAGAGGTTGTTGATGGGTCAGATCATTCAGTGCTTAGGTGGGAAAACAGGTGGCCTAGATCAAATATCTAATAAAGATGCCACCATCTTGTATTGTTTGGAAAATGATGTCCAAGTAGATTATGCCAAGATAATTTGGGAGGATCTCATTCACAAGCTGAACAAAAAGACTAGGGAAAAGATTGTTCTGTACCCTAGGTTTATATTTCTTCTACTTGAACATATGGCACCTAAATATGATATTGAAGAACTCACAATAAACCCCACTCAGGTCTTTAGTGTTCACAACTGGATACTGAAGCCAAACCAACCTGAAGAACCTCCCTTCATTGACCACATGAAGGCCATCTGCAATCTAGATGTGCCTATGGATTCTAAAGCTCTCAAATACTCTTCTCCAACTGAAGAGGTTCCCCAAGGCAAAAAGCCTGGAGCGAGAAGTGGACTCAGAAGAAAACAATTTTCAAAACACACATCTGAGTCCACTACTAAGGCATCCAAATCCCAATCTGGCCATTCAAAAAAGGAAACTAAGTCCAGTTCGGCCATGGACACAAGCCCAAGCCATCCTTCACCTCCCACACCTATGGTTGGTGAAATGCATAAAGATGCACAGCAAGCAGCTGGTGGCCCAACATCTTTAGGGGCCACCAGTGAAGAAGGAGCACACCCTTAGCTCAGTAGTGGTATGTCTGCACTTATTATTATTTGAAATTGTTTAATTCAGCTTCTTTCATTTACACTCTGAGTCTGCATCAGGACATGATACTTTAGCAGATTCCACAGCTGAAGCTGATCCTGGACTATATGCTCCTAATGATTCCATATTTTCATAACAGGATATGGTTGAAGGAACCAAAAACCATTCATTTGATCACATATTTAAAGGGTCTAATCCAAGTGTTCTTGTAGATAAAACCAAATCTGCTGAAGATGGGTTAAAAACTGCCTACACTGATTCAGTTGCAAGCATGGAGTCAAAAGCTGATGAAATATCAAAGAAAATAAAGCTGGAGGATTTATCCGATCTCTTGAACGACACAAGATCTGCCTTCTTCACTCTTGACTCCCCAACAGATGAACCAATTATTGTTTCAGATGAAAGTAAAGAAGAGGAAGTTGAAAAAGTTGAAAAACCTCCACCTACCTCTCAGGATAACCCTGAAGACACACCATCTCCACGATCAGCTTAAATTCAAGAGTTAATGGCTCAAGTTCATTTACTTCAGTCTCAGAAAAAAGAGATGGAACACCAAAAGGCAGCAGCTGAAGCTGAAGCTGCATCACTAAAGGCCAAGCCCTCATATTCAGACATCAACCAACTCACTACTCTTCTGGTAACTTCTCTAAAACCTGAACTCGCCAAGTTCTTAGTCTCACATGACTTTGCTAGTTGTTTACCAACTGAACTGAAAGAGCTCCCATCCAAAGTTACTGAATTAAGTAAGGAAATTAGCTAGCATATTAAAGACATGGAAATTCTAGCTACCTGGGGATCTAAATGAGATTCCATCAAAACTGGAGACTTCCTTTCACTATCTTCGTGTTTCTCTCATCCAGGTTGCTAAACTGAAGAACATTCAATGGGAACTTCCAACAGAGTTCCTTGATTGACCACATCTAGTATCTTCAGTTCAGGAAAAGCTCAAGACTTTGGATTCTCTTCCAGGTCTTTTGAAAAAGGTTACCACTACCTTAAATTGGTTTGCCACTCTAATGGAAAAAGCATCAGAAGACAAAGCAACTGCTTCACCGGCTGAGGGGGAGAAGGATGTTGATACAAACCTAAAAAATGAATTAGTTGATCTTTTGGGCATAGATATTGTCACACAATACTACAACAAGAAGTTACTCTATAAAAAATACTGTGAGAAGATAAAGAAAAGAAGACAAAGCTCCAAGATCATCAACTGTAATGTTCTCACAAAGAAGGGCCCTATTTCACTGAAGGTATATAAGGAAGATAAGACAGCTGAAGTCATTGAAAAATTCAAAGTCAGTGACTTACAGTTGGCTGAATGGAGAGAGGTAGTACAAGCTTGTCCTGATAGAAAATAAAAAGGATGGAAAACCATCTATGAACTGATAAAGACAAGAATGGAATACCTTGAACAAACTGAAAAAGAGCTACATATTGACTTCAACAAATCCCTTCAAGAACAAGATCCTCTGGATGAGCTAAATGATTTAGCTAACAAGAAAAGAAAAAGAACTGATGATTCAACAGACCATTCCAGCTCATCGAAGAAATACAAGTCATCAAGTTCAATATAGAGAAGAGGTTCAGTGAGCAACATGAACATTGATATTCACCTTTTTAGGGTTAATTATATCAAATATATAGTATAGTATTACCGGAAGTATCGGTCTCTCGCTTCGTTACCCACAAAGTTCGAAACCAGACCCGGGTCATTTTTCCACCGACGAGGCGTGAAATTGACGGTTACGTTATTGGTTTGACTCTTGGATGCTTGAATAATCAAAGATATAATGGGTTTGATTTTCTAAAACTACGAATAATATGCAAAAAAGAATAAAAGAAAACCCTAAACAAAAGCAATTTAAGAAAAACGCCAAAACGGGAATTTAAACCTAAAACTACGGGAAAGCATAAAAAGCATAAACTGACACCTTAAGATTCTTATGGGAAGCACAAAATTAGGCATAAATGGAAAACTAAGTCTAATGGAACATAAACAAAGGCAATTAATGTTAAAACGCCGGAAAACGGGATGAACGATAATAAAAACGAACTGTGATAAAAACCTCTAAAATGGAAAAATTAATCCTAAAGCGAATTTTTTTACTTTTCCTAATATTAATTGACTAAAAAGTAAGAATAAAGAAAACTAGAACGAAAATGGAGTTAAATTAAGTTCAAAAATGCTGAAGGGGGGGGGGGAGGAAATCGAGGAATCGGGCCCGAAACCCGTTCTTTAAAAATTAAAATTTTGCAAAAATGACCCTACGAAAGTTTTTCTATTTTTCTTAAGTGCAAAATGATAAAATAAAATTTTCTAAAAAAGAAAAATATTTTTTTGGTTTTTATTTAATTTATTATAATTAAAAAACAGTTTAAAGGAAAATAAATGATAAAAAATATTAAATGATTATAAAAAATTCTGAAAAATTTAGAGAAAATCAATTAAACTATAAAGATCCTAAGAAAAATTTGAAACTGAAAATTTAGCTTAAAAATAAGCTGTTATTAAGCAATTAAGGGGCTGATGGCTCAAGGGCTGTTTTGGGCTTATATATTTAATAAAACAAACTCATACCGGATGAGCTATTGTAGCACAGCGGTATGAGTTTGTGTGTGTGGGGGCTTTGAAAAAGGGGAGGTCCATGGTTCGAATCCTGGCCTCTTCCTTTTTAATAAAACTTTTTTTACACACTTATAGAACACACATAAATAAGCACATCTCTTAACTACAACTTTTTCTAAAACATTAAAAATAAGCTGGAAAATAAGCTTTTAAATCAGACGGAATTGCTTAAAATGAACTAAGGCTAAAAGTGCTAAAACTACTTGGCTTTTTAAAACACAATAAGCATAAAAAAGGGAAAATAAACTTAAATAACTATTATGCTAAACCTAATAAGCACGGGGAATCAGAATTAAGCTAGGTAAATAAGCAAAAAAATGACAGAAGCTTAAAAAGGATCTAAAGCTAATGGGGCTTAAACTGTGTTGGCTTTTTAATGACAAATAAGCACAATGTAAAGAAAAGTAAGCTAAGGCATATCCTACTCTACACCTAATAAGCAATTAATCAAAATAAGCCAGGGAAATAAGCACTTAAAAAGGACAGATTCTACTTTTTGCACTAAGACTTAAAATAAGCTAGCTGAGGCAAATCTAGGCAAAATAAGCAAAAGCTAAACCTGGATAAGCAAAATCAGAATGCTTGCTACACTTAATAAGCTAGCTCAAACAAAATTAAGCAATGAAAAGTAGACAGAAAAGCTAAATAAACAAAAAGGGCTAATGGCTAAAAATTAGAAGCAAGGCAGCCTAAGGGGGGTATTTTAGGCTTAAAAATAAGCTAGCAATCTAAAAAGCTAAGGCTTAAAACCTAAAAACAGCTAAAGTGGGCACAATAAGCTACAAGGAAAAGCAAAAAGTAGATGTTTTGAAGAACAAATAAGCAAGAAAAAAGACTAAGGAAAAGGCTGCTTACACTCAGTGCATACTGAGTTTTTCTTGTTTTTGAAAAGGCAAAAACAGCCATTTGCAGCCATGAATTAGCTGAGCAAATAAGCTTAAACTTTTAAAATAAGTTAAAATAGATGTAAAACAACAATCAAAGAGCTTATGCTCCCAAGTTCAGATTCTAAAAAAACACTTATAACTAACCTAAATATGAAACTAAAAAAGTGAAAAAGTGACTTAACAAAATTTTGAAAGACAATGGCAAAACAGAAGTACTTTGAAAGGGAATATCCTACTGCATTCATAGATTAAAAACAGACATGAAAACTACAAACACAAACATTAAATCAAGTCTAATCTAATAAGCAACAGAGAACTTCATTAAACATACACAGATTTTAGACCACTTTTAGAGAGGACCTAAAACTTATATTTAAACTTAAATACTTTTAAAAACCGACTTAAAATATCTAGAAATAGAGGTTTGAAATTGGCTTAAGGACCCAAATGGGTTTACAACCTATTTTGACCCGTTTTGACAGTTGACCCAAACACCCCTTTAAGTATATAAAACGATTTTTAAACCATTATAAAGCTGTTTTAAAAGAAGATTAGTTAAAACCAGGCTATGATTAGGTAAAACTAGCATAAATAAGCAAGATGCAATAATGGATAAGCACTAAGATTTGAGCAATCACAACTTAGCAGTTTTTAAAGCATAAAATTTAGAATTTTCATAAAACTTAAATTTCATTAAAAAGACAAGTTTACAAGATTAAAATTAAAATGACAGAATTAAAATAAAGCATTAAGCTAGAAAAAACATTAAAACTAATCTATAACTACTCCTACATCCTACATACTCCATTTTTTCTCTGTCTTCTTTCTTTTATAAGCTGCCATCTTGTATTTGTTGTGTTTGTTGAGTGAGAGTAAACAAAGCACCAATCTTGACCCTTAATCCATCTTGGTCACCAAGCAATGAAATCATAACCCTTGAATTCCATGTCCAATGAAAAGCCATAGGATTGCCATAGTGTATTTGTAAGTTTGTGGGGTGTGGGGTGATGTGAAAGGGATGGTTTTGGAGTGGGGTGTCGTTTTTGTCTCATGTTGTAGGTAAAGGTGAATGAAAAAGATGTACAGTATTGGGGTTTGTGTTTTGGCGGGAACAAGATATAAAAGGGTTAGGGGTGAGCAGGGTGAAGTTTTGGTGATTGGCAATTTTGACCCCTTATGGTATATAGAGTATTCGCAAGTAAGGTCCTTGTAGTTTGCATAGTTAGTCCTTGGGGTTGGGTTTGGGTTTGCACTGTTAGTCCTCAAAGGACTAACGGTGTAAACGGGATAAGTGTTTGAGTTAACAGCGTTATGGGTGTTTTAAAGGGTTGGGCCGGTTTGTGTTTTTTTTATTAAAAAGGGTTATTGGGCTTTAATAAAAGGGTTTGGGCCATTTGGGTTTTATAATGATTGTAACATATAAGTGGGCTGACCTGGGCCCACTAGGTGGGTACGGGTGGGCCCACTTTTAGCAATTTAGGTTTTCGGGTTCGGTTTTCGATGCCCTTTTCAACGCCATATCCCGGGGTTGACTTTGACTTCGTCTTGACTTCATTAAATGCATAAACGTTGTCGAGTCGATCCGGAAATGTCCGTTTAAGCTCTGTTTTCAATCCTTTTGCACCTTCGGCTTTGGTTTTTCGCGCTCTTTCCAATTTCGCTCTCGGTTTTGTTCGGTTTGGCTTTGATTTTGTCCTTTAGTGAATATACGGTACCTGCACAGTACAAACACAAAAACAAGCATATTTATGGCATTTTATGTGCGTTTCTTGTCGTTTAGGGTCATTTTATTAGGTAAAAGGTATGTGTAATTACACACATACCAAAATCCCCCATACTAAGATATTGCCGTGTCCTCACGCAATGCCATAAGTAAACACTTTAGAAAACTAAGAATCTCAATCCCCCTCGACTAATTACCTCGAAAAGTAGCTAAGCGTTCATCAAAGGGAATTAAAGACTCAATAGCTTTGAAAAGCCCCGTTTTTACCATTTAAATATACACTTATTCCTACACATATTTTTGTATTTTTCATTTTTCTCATTTTTTGTACTTTTCATATTAAGCAACCAACTAGAACGTTTGACTTTCGTTATTTTCTAACTTTTAGGGATCATAGAACAAGATGCATTTTGATCCGAGAAAGCCCCAAAAAGGATAAATTCATCGTCCCTGACTTTTCACTTGCTCCAAACCAAGCATAAAACAAAATCATAGTTAAATATTAGTTAAGATGCTAACACTACTCATATTTGCAACTTGTGAGCTTTTCACTCCCGACAATTATTATATCTTGACTGTACCTGGTACTCTAAAGCATGTCAAACATATTAATGTAATAAACTCACTCACCACCCAATAATGTGTGACACGCATACTAGGTAACATTGTAAAACCCAAATCTGTTTGCCTATAAAGGAAAGAGATTCACAAAGTAAATGTTATCTCTTCTAATTAATGTAAAAACAACATGAAGAGTCTTTTCTCTCTCAAACAAACTTGACGTATGTACCACGAAAGCTGAAGCTTCGATTTTTGGTACCATAACTATTTTGTTTTTCTAAACTCTTAACATAAGGTTAAAGTTTAGAGTTCGAAGGATATAACACCCCCAATTTCATTCAACCACCTTGTTATTTCCGCAAGCAAGTGTGCATAGATTAATAATAATTATTTAATGACTGAGACCTAAGATAGTTATGAACGAACTTCCATTGTTCGACTCATTATTTTGAGGCTAACATATATATTTGTTTAAAACTCACTTTGTTGCTATGGAATCTGATTAGTTTAAAGTTGATAAACCTTATATCAGATTCCAAGAGACCAACACTTAAGTAAAAGAACTCAATATACTTGGGCTAAGTGTGACATCAATGCAAAATACTCAAACACATCCAACAACTTAAAATGAACAACTGACCCAACGGTCCAAGAGAATCCGACGACAAATAAGTAGGAGTTCAAAGATCGAAAATAAACGAATAAACATCTCCGCAATGTTTAAGTATATATATATATATATGTATATATATATATATGTATATATATATATATATAGAGGAAGGTTAAAATAAAAAGACAAATATTCGTGAGAAGGATAAAAAGAAAACTTTTTTTTAAAAAGTTCTTGAAAAATTCTAAAAAAATTTCATTAAATCAGGTATGTTGGTGCATAAAACTTTTGTAAAAGAAGTTTTTCTAATTTTGAGTTTTTATACGTTTTTTTAATGCGCAAAAAAAGAAATTTAGATGCACAAAAAAAATTTTGATGCCCAAATTTTTCGATTTTATAGTTTGATGCGCAAAAAAATTTGATGCAATAAGTCAAAAAGACGTTGGGTACAAAAAAACGATTTTTTGATGCAAAAAAAAACGATTTAATGCACAAAACTTTTTTTTTAATAAATTTTTTTCGGCAAAACTACCACTATTAGAAAACTCTTCCTTATACAACTTTTTCCATGCACCAACAACACATCTTGGTGGAAATTTTTCAGAATTTTTTTTAAAGAACTTTTTTAAAAAAAAAATCTTTTTATCCTACCACTGAATATATTGTCTTTTTATTTGCTCTATATCCTAAATATATATAAATATCTTTATTATATATATATATATATATATATATATATATACACATATACAATATGTATATATATATATAATAATAATAAAATAATAATATTTTATTATTTTTGTCTCTTTATCGGGCTAAACGGGGTAAGTATAAACCGTTCCATTTATATATAAATCCACTTTCGTGTCGATCAAAACCTTGAACTTATCGTTATAAAAGTCCTAATTTTTGTCCTTTAGTGAATCGACACAAAAAAACATTTCATGATAATTTTCTAAGTGTGACGCTTTTCCCACAAAATTTGACATGATCGTTTTGTTTGTAAATGATTCCCAAGTATCCAAAAACCTTATATACAATACTTTTCCACAATTTTTCCAAAAATCATGACAAAATGCTAAAAGTCTATAATTTTTTTTCAAAGCGACTTCTCAATCTTGACTAAAGTTGATCGATTTAATCATTTTCCACCTTCAACACCACTTCTTTTAACCAATTTATCCGACTTAGTAATCCAAACTATAAAATTTT
Source organism: Tanacetum coccineum (assembly GCA_026074375.1). Classification (NCBI taxonomy): domain Eukaryota; kingdom Viridiplantae; phylum Streptophyta; class Magnoliopsida; order Asterales; family Asteraceae; genus Tanacetum; species Tanacetum coccineum. The sequence continues at coordinate 9,223 of BQNB010028588.1, forward strand.
CCTTATCGGGCCCGGAAGCCCAACGTTAGTCCATTAGCATTTGTTAAGTCCAATATAATTACTTTTATTTCCAAACTAAGTTCATTAATTCATTTACAAGCCCATTAGTCCATTTAGAAGTCATTGGGCCTTAAGGCTCATTGAAAGTTTAAATACTTAGCCCGATAACTTTATATAAGTCCAATATAACATATATAAATATAAGCCCAAAATGAGCATAAGCCCAACATGAATCCGAAATCCAATAGGCCGAATCAAATGGGTCGAAGCCCAATAAGTCATTAGCCCAAATTTAAGTCGAAATCAATATAAGCCAAAACCCCAAATAAGTCGAATCCAATATAAGCCAAAACCAATTAAGTCGAAACCAACATAAGCTATAAGTCCAATATATATGCCGAACCAATAAGCCAAGACTAAATAAGCCATAAGCTTGAAATATAAGCCGAAACATAAATAAGCCATAAGCTCGAAATATAAGCCGAAACATATCAAATGGGCCAAGCCCAATATCCTTTTCTTCTTTTCCTTCTTTTGACGAAACCAACAAAGGCCCTAAAAAAAATCAATACGCCCAAAGGAGCTTTATTTTAAGCAAAAGAATCAAAATACAAGCTCCTAATAAGCCATGGACCTCAAAAATAATAAATTACCACCACAATCATAATTTAGAAATGACCATTCTTTATTCCTTTCTTTTTATGTTCGACGCAAGCGAACACCCCTTTAAATCATACGTTTTGTTTTCAAGTTTCGATTTTCACGACGATCAATTTGTACAACTAACATTAGGACACCAACAATAAAACAAGACAAAAGTACAACTTAAATAGATATTGACAACTTATACAATTTAGTGTTTGAAACGAAGACGAGTGCGAAAACCGACTACCCAAACGTAGCTTATCTATAAACCCAAAAAGACTACCAAATAATCACCTCCGATATAGCGTTTTCTTTACCCCATGTTTCTTGGGTAAATCCATTTAGAATTTTTTATTTTTGGTCTTGTGGTTGCGTCGGTTTTGAGAAGAAAGGAGAAGAAATTTATACTGATTTTTTTTTTGTTTGAAATGGTGAGAAAATGCTGGATTAAGGTGTTGTGAAAAAGCCTATGTTCCATGCAATGACCTCATGAGCTAAAAAATTGTGCCTTGGTGTTTCCTTTCATTTGTCCATAACCGGCCAAGGCGATATCCTAGGGTTGTCAGGGATGGCTTCTTTCCGTGGTCGGTTAGCGTTGCAAAGACGATTTTCGTTAAAAAAAAACTAAACGCGATAAAAACTTCTCGAAAGCATTAAAAGACCACAAAACTACTCCAACACTAGATATGAATCAAAAGTGATTCCACTCAAAAATCAAGACTCTCTCTCAACACCCTCCCCTCCCTTTTAACACCGTAACCGATTTAAAAAACGAACAAAAGGCCAACCGAAGTCAACTTTTAAGTTCTCTCACCAATTAAACTGACAAAATCGAAAGAACTCCAATATAAAAATCATAATATTTTATAATACATAACCAAAAAAGTTACCAGTTCTCACATACAGTCCAATTCATACCTATAAGTGATTTGTTCGTCGGCAAGTAATACTATGAACTAAATAACTTGTTTTAACCGTCAACTTTTACGTAGTATTACATTATAATTGTTATTCATAAACCTCGACATATTAATAAATAAAAACATCGCTTTTAACGCGAATATTTGTAAAAAACCACTTTTTTCTTTTATATTCTTTCATTGGTCATGGTTCCGGATCTCAAATTTGTGTATACATTCTTATTGGAAGAAAGTAAATCTTGTTACACTATGGACAAGACTACGCTGCTGCACACCAATCCAAGCACAATGATAGTAGTGCCTTCTTAGAACGAATGAATTAGTCCAACTTTTAAATTTGGGTTTAAAGGCAAAAAAGTAACATGTGGAAAATCAAACTACCAAAAAAGCAATTCTCGAACCCACATAGGCGTTGGGTTTTATAACCTAATTAACAATTAATTAACATGAGTACGCAGCGGAATTAAAGATCACATGTAGAATACATTAATTAACAAGAATAGAAGAAGTATACCTTTTAGCACGAAACGATACACCGTTTAAAGGTAACCGTTAACACCGTCTTCTATATACGCGTATGTATAATTACTACGCGCAAAACCTCCAAGATCTAAAGTAAGATCTCTCTAAGCTTCCACACACAATACGTTCTTAGAACACAATGAAGTATGCTAGTACTAATAGTGTTTTAGTAAACGAACACCGCAACACTTGAATCTAATCAACACGCGAGAAGGGAGAAAACCAAAACCCTTAGGGTTGTTGGTTTTGGCCGAACAACAACGGAGGGAGAGGGGGAGAGGTTTAGGGATTTTTCACAAAACACACACCTCATAATGAACCTCAAGACCTCCTTTTATAGCCTACATATCTTGGAGGATAAGCAAGCAAGCCCAAACCCATAAGGGTTGGGGATTCCGTCCGAGTACCGTGGAAAGGGGGAGATATTCCCCACTTTCCTTTTGACCCGTTATTGCATAGTAGCGCAATAATAAAGTTTTACCTTAAACATATAACTAATATAATTTATTTATCGATTACATAAACACATTATATAAACATATGTATTACGTATTAACGTGCGTCAATCCTCCTCTTAGACTCGAAATAACTAATACTGGAAAATATTTATTATTACAATGGACAAATTCCAACAGCCTCTAACTATGGACAATGTAAATAATATAATAACACTGGTAAGTGTCTGCAACACTCCAATTCTTGCCCCGGGGGGGGGGGGGGGGGGAAAAATTCGATAATGGTTTCACAGGGCATTAACAAATGATTTATAAATTTAACAATCCTTTTTTCTGAAGCCCGTTGTTAAATTGGATAACGGATTCAATGTCCATTCCAATTTAAAACGAATCTTTTCACGTATATAGATTTAATCAAGATTACCACAAAACATTCATACATATCTAACTGAGTTTTTGGTGCGGCCTCACACATACATTCTGATTACCCAAACGTGGGGCCCAGTGGTATCTTCTTCAATAATTTCAGGAACAAATTCTATAATAAAAAACAACAAGTGTATAGTTCATCATGTGGCATAAACCATTCTGACGTGAGCCTCTTATTATTACCTTATTCATGAAAATTAAACTATATCAAGAAGGAATATCCACAAATGCTAAACCTACTTGCGTCCTCAAGACTAAGATTTATTAAATAAAATCACCGTACAAATTCACATTGATGAAGACGATCATAAAGTTATATACTTCTTGTGGTGGGGAAATCCAATATTCATTTTATGAATATCATGTGAGTTTGGTGGATTCATCTTTAATATCTCTAATATCACCAATCACTAAGAATTGTCTTAGTTTAATAATATTTCCATATTGTTAATTTTAATGACAACAAGGGATTCATTTAAAATAATACATTTAAATTCATATGGATTTAAACATGCAAATAAGATACAACAATAAATAAAATAAAATAAAAAAATACCAACGTATCATTATCATAAAATAAAATTGTTTTAACATCCCTTATCCAAATACTAAAACACAGATCTACATGAAACTACTAGCTAAACGAAGTCCCATGCTCTTAGCATGTTGAGTAAGCTTTCCTTTCGGTAAAGCCTTTGTAAAAGGATATGCTAGATTGTCATCTGTGTGAACTTTAAGAAGGTATCTTCTATGGTAGTGTTTGGCGCCCATCTGAACCCCTAGTTCGTTGGCGATAAGAAGTGCGGCCGAATTGTAGCAAAACATCTTAATTGGTTCATTTATTGTTGGTACTATACCAAGCCCTAAAATAAACTTCCTAATCCAAACATCTTAAGCAGCTATGTAATTCGGCTTGTGTAGCAGGCATTTCAGTAGTACTTTACTTGGAGCTTTCTAGTCTATTGTGCTTCCGTTTAAAACGAAACGTATCCTGTCAAAGATTACAAATCATCTCTATCAGTCTCAACTCCAGCATTGTGCAATAGCAATCACATAACAGCTTCTCTGTGCAAGGATTTCCACCATAACCAAGAACATATCCTTTAGAATTACTTGATACTTAAGCATGTTTTTTCACAGCAGTCAGTGAGTTTTCATCTGGAATCTGTTGAAATCCGGCTGTAAAATTCTGCTCGAAACGCAACATCATGTCTATGCATCTAACCGCATACTTATATAGATCCTACATACCGAGAATCATACGGAACATTTTTACATGCGATTCCACCTCTTTTAGAGCGTTTGAGCACCTTGTGATTTGTTCAAGACAAGCTTTTCTTGCATGGGGGATATGACCACCGTTTAATTATCCATTTTGTATCCACTTTAAGATCTTATCCATTAAGCATTTTGACTAAGTCCAATTAATCGCTTCGATCTATCTCTATAGATTTTGATTCCAAGAATAAATGCTGCTACTTCCTAAAAATCCTTTATAGAAAAACAAAGATCCAAATAATCTGTTACACTTTGTAAACTTGGAATTTGATTTCCTTTCCCATGAAGATTAAGTCACAACAATAAGGATGAGGAATGTAACATTACTCCACTACTTTTGATATACCATGCTCACAGATTTTGGTCAAATCAAACCTTTTGATTTCTCATCAATCTTTATTCCCAGCTTCTTATGCTTGCTTAAGACCTTAAATGGATCTTTGAAGCTTTCATACTTCTGGGATGAAATTAGATTAACAAAACCTTCATAGTTGTACCATATAGATGTTTTCTGGGATCAAGGTAACCATTTAAGAAGCTGTTTTAAAACATCCATTTGCATATCTCATAATCATAGTATGCTGCAATAGATATGAAATACTAATAGCTTCTATATGTCACCACGGGATGAGAACGTTTCATCAAATCATACCCTGTAGAGGTTGAGTATAACCCTTTGCTACAAACGAGCTTATTAGACGTGTACAATACCATCCATGCGTACTTTATTCTTAAAAAGCCACTTACTCCTAATGGTCTTACAACCAGGAGGAAGATCGACCAGGACCCATACCATATTGTCCATCATGGATTGTATTTCCGCATTCATAGCATCGATCCACTTGTCAGATTCTAAATCTAACATTGCGGCTTTATAGCTAGTGGGTTCATTAAGATCCCCTAGACTATGCTCCTCCACCTCTACATTTAGACATAAGCGATTTTGATCTCCAATTGTCCTTCCCCGACCTAAGAATCGGAATCCTTCCTCTTGTAGAGGTTCAAACCCCCCAACTCTTTGAGGAATTTTGCTATGATTTCATAAGGTGTTGTATCATTCTTCTTCTTGAATTTCTCAAGATCTACGCCCCTTCCACTGATTTCTTGATTTTATGAGATGTTCTTAAAGAAATTCCACATACATGCAACAATAATTTTGTTTTCAGGTGGAAGTAGAAATAATAACCCATCGTTTCTTTGGGTATCCAATGAAGAATACACTTAACAGATCTTTGTTCGAGATTGTGGCGTATCTCTTTGTTACAAGTATGCTAACATTCCCCAGACCTTTAAGTAAACAGTTAAGCACTTTTCCATACCACAGTTTCATATGGTATCCTTTCAACCCTCTTTCTTGGAACCATATTGAGAATGCGAGTTTGGCAGACTCTATAGCAAATCCCAAAAGGATAAAGGCACGAGTTGTAAGATTTCATCAATAGATCGCACCAATCTACTAAAGTACGGTTTCTCCTCACCAGACACTAAAAATCATTATTTTGATGTGTGTATGAGAGGAGAAAGTTTGTTGAACAATTCCGTTAGCTTTTAGATAATCTTTTACACTCTTTGGCTTATGTAATCGCCACCCCCGAATCTGATCGTAATGCCTAATGTCTTCCCCGAGTTGATTTTCAACTTCATTTTTAAACATCTTTGAACGTTTCAAAGACCACAAGTTTATGTTTAAAAAAGATAAACATAACTATAAACGACTATAACATCTGTTAATGTAATGAAGTAGCTAGCAACTTTGTCTTGACAACAACATGTCTAAGTGGACCGCATAACGTCCGTATGTTATTATTCCAAAGAATATCTTTTTCCCTTTCGTTAAAATAGGAAGAGGTTTCTTCATTGTCATCTTCAAGAGAAACAAGATTCACATTTATCAAAAGAATACATCATCCGTTGCTTTAACGAGCCCATTCTTGGCACAGCTGTTAATACTATCTTGTATATATGCGCAAGACGACAGTAGCCAAAGATAAGCATTGAGGTCCCTAAGTTTCGCTTGATCTATGTTGATAACAATATAAATAGAATTGAACGTTTGGTACAAAGAAATAGCATAATCAATATCATAAATACCATTACTGGAATACAATTAAAATACAAAAAAAATAAAAACAATAATCATAAGTCATACCCGCCCATCGAGCGGGTTTTGCCACTAGTATATATATATATATATATATATATATATAGAGGGAGATTAAAATAAAAAGACAAATATCCGTGAGAAGGATAAAAAGAAAACTTTTTTAAAAAAAATTCTCAAAAAATTTCAAAAAAATTCCACAAAATCAGGTATGTTGGTGCATAAAACTTTTGTAAAAGAAGTTTTTCTAATTTTGAGTTTTCATACGTTTTTTTAATGCAAAAAAAAATTTGATGCACAAAAAAACGATTTAATGCACAAACGTTTTTTTTCATAATTTTTTTTCGGCAAAAATATTCACTTAAAAAAACTTCCTTCATAACTTTTTCATGCACCAACATACACGATCTTGTGGAATTTTTTCAGAATTTTTTAAGAACTTTTTAAAAAAAATTTCTTTTTTATCCTTCTCACGGATATTTGTCTTTTTATTTGATCTTTATCCTATATATATATATATATATATATATTTATATAAATTCGGTTTTCGGTTCGGTTCGGTTTTCGGTTTAGACTGTCAAACCCATATCCAACCCGAGAACCGAATTCGTAGTTCGGTTTTGGCAAATTCGGTTCGGTTATTAGTTTGGTTCGGTTGTTTTTGGTTCGGTTTCGGTTTTCGGTTTTTTTGCTCACCCATATATCAAACACCCCTTTACCACTTTTAAAAGACAATGCCAAACACCCCTTTACTTTATTATATAGCGAGTTACTGGAAAAATGTGTGTTTATGTTACTGATTATATATTTTGTTCGTTTGTTGAAACAATGGATCTATAAATGCAATATTACCTCAAACTGAGTGACTTTTACAAAAAGAACAACAATAAAAGTATGCATTTTTATAGACCAAGTTATTGTATAACATAATTGATTATGTTATGTTGTAAAATAAGTGAACTTAAACGTGCCAGAACTGCAAGTTATGAAGTGTTTCGATTGGCTAATCTATATAATTTTCCTTATCGGGCCCGGAAGCCCAACGTTAGTCCATTAGCATTTGTTAAGTCCAATATAATTACTTTTATTTCCAAACTAAGTTCATTAATTCATTTACAAGCCCATTAGTCCATTTAGAAGTCATTGGGCCTTAAGGCTCATTGAAAGTTTAAATACTTAGCCCGATAACTTTATATAAGTCCAATCTAACATATATAAATATAAGCCCAAAATGAGCATAAGCCCAACATGAATCCGAAATCCAATAGGCCGAATCAAATGGGTCGAAGCCCAATAAGTCATTAGCCTAAATTTAAGTCGAAATCAATATAAGCCAAAACCCCAAATAAGTCGAATCCAATATAAGCCAAAACCAATTAAGTCGAAACCAACATAAGCTATAAGTCCAATATATATGCCGAACCAATAAGCCAAGACTAAATAAGCCATAAGCTTGAAATATAAGCCGAAACATAAATAAGCCATAAGCTCGAAATATAAGCCGAAACATATCAAATGGGCCAAGCCCAATATCCTTTTCTTCTTTTCCTTCTTTTGACGAAACCAACAAAGGCCCAAAAAAATCAAATAAGCCCTAAGTGAGCTTATTTTTAAGCAAAGTATCAAAATATAAGCTCTAATAAGCCCTTGACTCAAAATAAATTTACCACCACAATCATAATTTAGAAATGACCATTCTTTATTCCTTTCTTTTTATGTTCGACGCAAGCGAACACCCCTTTAAATCATACGTTTTGTTTTCAAGTTTCGATTTTCACGACGATCAATTTGTACAACTAACATTAGGACACCACAATAAACACAAAAGTACAACTTAAATAAGATTTTGACAACTTACAATTTAGAGTTTTGTAAAGCGAGACGAGTGCGAAACCGACTACCCAAACGTAGCTTTCTATAACCCAAGACTACCAAATATCACCCCGATAGCGTTTTCTTTACCCAGTGTTCTTGGTAAATCTTTAGAATTTTTTTTTGGTCTTGTGGGTTGCGTCCGGTTTTAAGAGAGAAAGGGAGAAATTAATTTTTGGTTTGTTTATGTTTTGAAAGTGAGAAAATGCATGTTTAAGGCGGTGCAAAAAAGCCTATGTGCCATGCAAGGACCTCATGAGCTAAAAATGTGCCTTGGTGTTTCCTTTCTTTGTCCATAACCGGCCAAGGCATCCTAGGGTGTCTTGGGATGGCTTCTTTTCGTGTCGGGTTAGCGTTGCATGACGATTTTCGCTAAACGCGAGAAAACTTCTCGGAAAGCATTAAAAGACCACAAAACACTCCAACACGAGGAGATGAATCAAAAGTGATTCACTCAAAAACTCAAGACTCTCTCTCAACACCCGGTTAAACCGTAACCGTTTTACGCAAAATAGTCAACCGAAGTCAACTTTTTAGTTCTCTCACCAAGTAAACTGACAAAATCGAAAGACTCCAATATAAAATCATAATATTTTATAATACTTAACCCAGAAAAAGTTACCAGTTATCACATAATGTCATATTCATACCTTAAGTGATTTGTCGTCAGGCACCAGTGAACCATATGAAAAAAATAACTTGTTTACTCAACTTTTACGAAGTCTGACATTATATTTGTTATTATACAACACACGAATATTATTAAATATAAATATCGCTTTACGCGAATAGTTGTATTAAACAAACCTACATTTTTCTTTCATTGGTATCCGTTTCAGGCTTCTCAAGTTGTGTTTACCATTCTAGGGAGAAAGGAATCTGTTACACTAGGACAAGACTATACGCTGCTTGCAACACCTATCAAACAACAATGAAATAAGTTGCCTTCTTGAACGAATGAAATATATGTCAAGCTTTTAAATTTGGGTTAAAGGCATAAAAGTAACATGTGAAGCTCACACCAAAAGCAATTCTCGAACCCACATAGGCGTTGGGTTTTATAACCTAATTAACAATTAATTAACATGAGTACGCAGCGGAATTAAAGATCACATGTAGAATACATTAATTAACAAGATAGAAGAAGTATACCTTTTAGCACGAAACGATACACCGTTTAAAGGTAACCGTTAAAACCGTCTTCTATATACGCGTATGTATAATTACTACGCGCAAAACCTCCAAGATCTAAAGTAAGATCTCTCTAAGCTTCCACACACAATACGTTCTTAGAACACAATGAAGTATGCTAGTACTAATAGTGTTTTAGTAAACGAACACCGCAACACTTGAATCTAATCAACACGCGAGAAGGGAGAAAACCAAAACCCTTAGGGTTGTTGGTTTTGGCCGAACAACAACGGAAGGAGAGGGGGAGAGGTTTAGGGATTTTTCACAAAACACACACCTCATAATGAACCTCAAGACCTCCTTTTATAGCCTACATATCTTGGAGGATAAGCAAGCAAGCCCAAACCCATATGGGTTGGGGTTTTCGGCCGTGTAAAGGGAAAGGGGGAAGATCCCCACTTTCCTTTTTCCCGTTTTGCATATTAGTCCTTAATGTTTAACCTTTAAACATATAACTAATATATTTATTTATCGTTTACATAAAACATTATTTAAACATTGTTTACGTATTAACGTGTGGTGCAATCCTCTTAGACTTCGAAATAAATAAATTTCGACATATATTTTATTTACTATGGACATATTCCAACAGCTCTTACTTGGACATGTAAATAATATAATAACACTGGTAAGTGTCTAGCAACACGCCAATGCTCCCGAAATATTCGAGTATGGTTTCACAGGGCATGAACAAATGATTTATAAATTTACAATCCCTTTGTTTCTGATGCCTTGTTAAATTGGATATGGACAATTCATTCCATTTTAAACGATTCTGTTTCTCGTATATATGATTAATCAAGATTACCAAAAATCATTCAGACATATCTAACTGAGTTTTTGGGTGCGGCCACACATACATCTGATTAACCCTACGAGGGGCCCAGTGGTATCTTCTTCAATAATTTGAAGGAACAAATTCTATATTACTACAAGTGCTAGTCATCAATGATGGCATAAAACTTCTGACAGACCCTTATTAGTTACCTTATTCAGAACAACTTAAACTATATCAAGAAGGAATATCCACATATGCTAAACCTACTTGCGTCTCAAGTCTAAGGATTTATGTAAATAAAATCACGACATATTTCAACTTGATGACGTACGATCCATAAATGAATATTCTGTGGTGGGGAAATCAATATTCATCTTTATGATATCATTTGAGTTGTGGATTCATATTTTAATATCTCTAATATCACCAATCACTAAAATTGTCTTAGTTTAAATAATATTTCTATATAGTTAATCGACAACGGATTAATTTAAAAAAATACATATATTATTTCATAGGATTTAAACATGCTAAAATAGACACATTTATAATAAAAAAAAAAAAAATACCAACGTATCATAATCATAAAAATAAAATTAGTTTTAACATCCTTATCCAAATACTAAAACACGAGATCTACATTAAACTATAAGCTAAACGAAGTCTCAGCTCTTAGCAATATTGAGTAAGCGTTCCTTTCGGTAAAAGCCTTTTTGTTAAAAGGAAATGCTATATTGTCATCCTTTGATGAACTTTAAATAGGTATCTTCTATGGTATGTTTGGCCGCCCATCAGAACCCCTAGTTTGTTGGCGATAAGAAGTGCGGCGGGCCGAATTGTAGCAAAACATCTTAATTGGTTCATTTATTTTGTACTATACAACCCTAAAATAAACTTACCTAATCAAACATCTTAACACTATGAATACGGCTTGTGTAGCAGGCATTTCATTAGTACTATTACTTGAGCTTTCTAGTCTATTAAGCCTTCCGTTTAAAACTAAAACGTATCCTGTCAAAGATTTCATATCATCTATATCAGTCTCAAATCACATTGCAATAGCAATCAACTCTAAGTTCTGTGCTAGGGATTTCCACCAAAATACAAGAACATATCTTATAATCTTCTTGGATACATAAGAAATGTTTATTTTCACAGCAGTCCAGTGAAGTTTTTCATCTGGATTCTGTTGAAATCTGGCTTGGTTATAATCTGCTCGAACACGCACATCATGTCTAGTGGCAACTAACCGCATACAAATTAGATCCTACAGTCGAAGATAAGGTACATTTTTCATGCGCTTCACCTCTTTAGGCCTTTTTGAGCCCTTGTGATTGTTCAATCAAGCTTTCGTGCATGGGGATATGACCACGTTTAGAATTATCCATTTTGTATCTCTTTAAGATCTTATCCATGTAAGCATTTTGACTAAGTCCAATTAATCGCTTCGATCTATCTCTATAGATTTTGATTCCAAGAATAAATGCTGCTTCCCCTAAATCCTTCATAGAAAAACATTTTCCAAGATAATCTTTTACACTTTGTAAACTTGGAATGTGATTTCCCATGATGATTATGTCATCAACATATAAGATGAGGAATGTAACATTACTCCCACTAGCCTTTATTTTAGTTTTGAATATACACATGGCACAAACAAGATTTTGAGCAAATCCAAACCTTTTGATTTCCTCATCAAATCTTTTATTCCAGCTTCTTGATGCTTGCTTAAGACCATAAATGGATCTTTGAAGCTTGCATACTTTTCTGGGATGATTAGGATCAACAAAACCTTCAGGTTGTACCATATAGATGTCTTCATCAAGGTAACCATTTAAGAAGGCTGTTTTAACATCCATTTGCCATATCTCATAATCATAGTATGCTGCTATAGATATGAGAATTCTAATAGCTCTAATGTCAGCGACGGGTGAGAACGTTTCTTCATAATCAACCCTGTAGAGTTGAGTATAACCCTTTGCTACAAGACGAGCTTTATAGACGTGTACAATACCATCCATGGGCCGGGTCTTTTTCTTAAAAGCCACTTACCCTAAAGTCTTACAACCACCGGGAAGATCGACCAGGACCCATACCATATTGTCCATCATGGATTGTATTTCCGCATTCATAGCATCGATCCACTTATTAGATTCTGAATCTAACATTGCGGCTTTATAGCTAGTGGGTTCATTAAGATCCCCTAGACTATGCTCCTCCACCTCTACATTTAGACATAAGCGGTTTGGAGCTCGATGTGTCCTTCCGGACCTACGAATCGGAATCACTTCTCTTGTAGTGGTTCAAACCTCCACCTCCTTGAGTATGTTGCTAGTGCTTCAGAAGGTGTTTGTATCTTCTTTTTGAATTTCTTCAAATCTACCGCCCATCAAAACCCCCCTTACCTCTGAAATCTTGATTTATGAGATGTTTTCTTAAAGAATTCAGCATACCTTTGGCAAACAATAAATTTGTTTTCAGGGGGAAGTAGAAATAATAACCCATCTTTCCTTTGGTATCCATGAAAGACACCTTAACAGATCTTTGTTCGAGTATGTTCGCGTATCCTCTTTTTACAAGAGCCTAACATCCCAACCTTTAAGTAAGACAAGTTAAAACTTTCATACCACAGTTCATATGTATCTTGTTCACCAACTTTCTTGAAACCAATATTGAGTATGCGTGTTGTAGACTCTAGAGCATAACCCAAAAGGATAAGGCAGAGTTGTAAGAATCACATAGATCGCAACCATGTCTAATAAAAGTACGTTTTTCTCCTCTCAGACACCTCCATTATGTTGTGGTGTGAATTGAGGATAAGTTTTGAACAATTCGTAGCCCTTTTAGATAATCTTTCTTTTAAACTCTTGGCTAATTATTCCGCCACCATCCGACTGATTGTATTGCCTTAATGGTCTCCCTGAAGGGAGAGTTGATTGTCCAACTTCATTTTTAACACTTTGAAACGTTTCAAAGACCTCATGTTTATGTTTAAAAAGATAAACATAACTATAAACTACTATAATCACTGTGAATGTAATGAAGTATCTAGCAAACCTTGACTTGACACATGTCTAAGTGGACACATATACGTCTTATGTATTATTCCAAATAAGATCTTTCTTTCCCTTTCGTTACTATGAGGAAGAGGTTCTTTGTCATCTTTGCTAGATAAACAAGATTCACATATATCAAAATAATCATCATCCCGTTGATTTTAACAGCCCATCTTGTTGCAGCTTGTTTAAAACGTTTCTTGTTAATATAGGCCAAGAAGCAGTGCCATAGATAAGCAGAGTCTAAGTTTCGCTTGACTCTTTTGTTGATAACAATATAAATAGAATTAACGTTTGGTACAAGATCATGCATATCAATTTCATAAATACCATTACTGGGAATAACATTAAAATAAAACACATTGTTCTTAGAAATTGAAATTCCCAAATCCGTAAAACACTGTACAAATCCATTTTCAACCAAACGGTGAACTGAAACAACACCTCTAGTTATAGAAGGTGCATAATGATAATTGTCTAAATAAATCACAAGGTCATTAGTTAAAACTAAGTCAAAACTTCCAATAGCTTATACTTGTTTTAGCTTTCTTACTCCTCCAAGACCAATGTATTGGTGTACAAATATGAGTACCAGTCAACAAAATAGTGACATCACCCAGGATTTAGTAGGAAAAGAAAATAATTCTAATTAATAAGACAACTAAAGAACTGGCAGTAGCCAACCTGCTTCTTCTTCTTCTTAATAATTAACTCAATCTTAGGTAAGCATGACAATTCCTCATAAAATGACCCTCCTCCTTGCAATGGTGGCAAAAAAAAAGGCATCAATCCTTAGCTGGATGCTCATTTAGCAAAAGGTATTTAGGGTTTATAGGCTTAGGGATATTAAAACACTGTTTAGATCCTTTTCTTTGCCATTAGCTTTACCCTTACCTTTACCTTTAAGGACGATTTCTTTATTTGGATTTTCTTGGATTTTACACAACTTAATATCATACTCGTGATGTTTCAGCCTTTTAGGTAAACCCTTTTGTATACTCAATGAGCATAGCATGTAGTTCACCAACTGTCTTCCCCATGTTATGCTTGTTGTAGTGAGGCCATTTAAGATTAAACCAACACTAAGCTCTTGTGGGAGCACATAACCAAGACGTTTCAGTTCCACATAATTTTTCATCTAATGACATATGAGCCAACTGGTTTTCCCTCATCCTGTTTGCAAGCATGGAAAGTATGGATTAGGTCAAACCTCTCCACTCCAGCTTGTTTTTCAAACATGGATTTAAGCTCCTGAAGCATTTCATAAACTAGAGGAATTTTTCGAATTACAATAAAGTACAGGAGTCAAACTTCCGAGCATAGACAAGCCACCCATTTATGAATCATTTACCGCATTCCACTGCGCAAGTACTCAGAATCTGTAGGTGAAGCAGGGGAAATAGGCTGTTTACTGACAAATAATTTCCTTTTCAACTCTCAAGTCTAACTTAAGTTGACGAAACCAGTCATTGAAATTATTTCCAGAAATTTTAAACATCGACCTGAAAGCCGAATGGTTTATGTTTTTAGACAGGTAGTGCCATTTACAAAACATAGTAAAGTTCAAGAATTAGTATTTTCGATAATACTCCTTGAAGAAAATTAATTACCCCATCGTATATTTAAATTAAACAATTAAATTTTCAAAGGTTAGGACCCAACTTGACATAGCCTCCCCCAACCACATCAGTTGATCTGTAGTGATAGGTGAAATTCAAAAGTTAATCAACTTTATAATTCAACAACTATTGCAATTCCTTAAACATATGGGACTTGATACTTCATTGACCATATATCATACGCTTGTTTTATCTCATCAATGCCGCGTGTTAACCGAACAGTCTAGACCACAACAACGCTAAGTCGTCCAATTTCAAAACAGTATTTATGTAACACTCACCGTCTCACGGAAAAGAGTATAATTACCTTGTGATTTCAAATCTACACACGTCTCACGCATAGGTAATTGGATGGCAACAACTTAGTTGAAAAAGCTAATTTATTATACGTGTCAAATTATGTAACGGAAGAAGCAATGCAAACATCTCCGTATCATGTTTAATAAAAACTTGTACTCAATTTAGTTATTATTACGGTATCACCTATTATCATCGTATCTTATACATAAATAGCGAGACCTTAAAATTAATGATTCAACGTGTTTCCAAATTTAAAAAAGAGTTTATGGTCTTTTTTTTTCAAAAAAAAAAAAAACACTGTAGTGACATGTCATGGTTCACGGTAACTCCAATCGAACGCGCAAAGAAGCAGAGAATCAGGTCAGCGCGAAGCGTATAAAAAACCTGTTATCGTTAGAATGTTAGACCACATTCCGCCTCTAATAAACTTCTCTTATAGTTTGTTCTAAGTGGATGAGCCTACTTCCACGATCCACAGCGTCAGAGATTTAATCATAAAAAAAACTTTAATTTTGGAAACACATTATGAACTATAAATTGCTAGTCTAATCATGGAAGATTTTATATCGGATGTAAGCCGAATCCACTTTTGACTTTTTGCATTATATAGTCCATAATAAATCTTATTTTGATAATCATTAGTCATGTTTATATTTGTTTTCCAAAAACCCTTTTATTTTCTCACAAGTCAATAACTTAAAATAAAACATATAAACAACAACTAAACTAAATAACATTTATTTTGAAATCACTTAACAATTAAGGCATGCAAACATTAAATATGATCCTAATTATCTAATAATTGAAACTTGCATTTATTCATATAAGGCTCATTCGTTCTAAAAACTCCGGCCATATGCATCGATATATTTGATTACGTAAGCCTTATATAAATAAATACCACATAGCACATAAAACCTTTTAACTATTTTAGGCCTCATTGATTCAATAATAAGGGTCTTACCGAATTCTTAAATCATGGATCTTACCAATTAAGAAAATATTTAACATTATGTGAATCTTGATCATATTTAAACCAAATCTTTTTAACAAATTAACAAGATTTAAATATCTAATATCAATCCATGATAAATTTGCATGATTTTATCATGGATCTCCATTAACAATTAACATAAACTTAAAACAATTAACAATTAATACATCAAGTTTTATATAAAATTGCATACAACCTAGATTTTATCTAATTAATTTTATTAACCATCAAGATCAAATCTTTTTAACATAAAACTCCCACCGGGGCATTAAAATTAATCATGAAACCCTAATTTGTCCAATTTTATTCCTTGTAATTTAAGATTCTACACGATGGCTCGTGATGCCACTGTTGCGTTTTACTATCTAATTAACACGAGTACGCAGCAGAATAAAAGATCACATGTAGAATACATTAATTAACTAGGATAGAAGATGTGTACCTTTTAGCACGTAACGATACACCGAATAAATAGGTAACCGTTAACACCGTCTTCTATATACGCGTGTGTATAATACCACGCGAAACCAACAAGATCAAACGTATGATCTCTCTACGTTTACACACACTATACGTTCTAGTAAATAACGAGGTATGCTAGTACTTAGTGGTCTTTAAACAAACAAATACCTTCGTCTTTGATTTCTATCAACACACGAACGAATCACAATAGTTGTGGGTTGTGTTCGTCGACCGAAACCCCAAGGGGTGTTGAAACCGATCGCACGACACAAGAAACAAGTAAAAACGAAAACCCTTGAAGATATTCAAGGTTCGGTCGAGCTTAGGTAAACACAAGGACGATATATATGGTTTTTGGTTTTTTCAAGTTATGCCATAATAATGAAAACAATCCCTATATATAGCCCTCACAATGATCTCCTAATCCTATTAGGAAACTATGTTTCCAGCCGACTAGAACAAGGAAAAGGGTTAAACCTAAAATTCCTTTTTCTCAGTTTTGCGTATTAAGTCCTTTAACTTTTAAATACTTAAATCTCGTTAACATTTAACGATTGTTTGTTTAACCACTAATTAATATATTACTTATATATACTCGTTATTCTACATATAAACGCGTGCGTCCCCGTAGGCTCGTATAATTTCCGGACATATATTAATTCATATTTTGACATAATCCAACAGCAACCACTAGTAAACTTTGCACAAATAAGAAGTCAAATTATAGAAAAATTAATGGATTGTAATTCATGGCACAAACATCACAACTTGTGGTACCGATTTTTTCCCGAGCATAAATTAGTGGTACCGGTACCGTACCGAACGGGATTCGGGTACCGGTACCGGTACCGGGAAATCGATGGTTTTTCCCGTTTTTTTCGGTAATTTCCCGATTTGGTACTGGTCCCGTACCGAACTAGTGGTCCCGATTTTTTTTTTAATCGAATCATGGTACCGGTCCCGTACCGTATACCGGGATTCGGTACCGTTTCGGTACGGAACCGGTACGGTTCCGGTTCGGTACCGGGATTCGGGTCTATATGCTCATCCCTGTGTCCCAGGTTGTGCAACTATCTGAATTGCACATCTCCTTTTGTCTACATTACTTAATGTATGTAACATTCTGCAAATAGTGCTACAGATTCCAGTTCTCTTGTTACTTACTCTGATAATGCAATTGGTATATTTGCATCATTCTATCATGTAATAATTTCCCCAGAGAAGTGTTTACCTTGCTTTAATGTGATATCAGATACAGATTAGTCATAGACCTTTTGGGCATCTAGCCGGTGGGTGGTGAAAATTGACTTTTAAGGGGTCACTTTATTATACTAGAACTATTTAAAAAATATTATGCTTAAGGGGTTATTTTATTTCTCTATTTCGTTTTTTTGACGGAAATAAAATTGCTAATTCTAGAAATAATATATTTGGTAATGTTTTAAAACCTAGTTAGCCGGTTCAACCGGTTAAACCGATAAGCAATTGGTGACGAAAAATTCGGTTAAACTAAAGCATTTGAAACGAAAATCATAAGTTTACTCGGGTCAATTAGTTAATGTATATACTCATTATTTCTACGAAACAACATATGTGTATCTTGCATTAAGATACAAGCTTTATTAAACAGAGTTGAGATCAATATAGACTCAAAGTTATCTAAAGACCTAATAAATCAATCTTAGTTACTTACTTAGTGTTTGATATGATGTAATAAAAGTTGGAATGAAAACGGTTATTACGATTGAATGAAAAAATCTTGTTTGGTTACAATTATACAATGTAATGATTCATTACAATGAATGACTCATTACATCAAAAGCTACTATTTTCATTCCATAGGGGCTTTTTTTTTTCATTACGTCCGTAATGTAATCAAAATTACATAAAAATCCATCATTAACTAACCACATTAAATACACTTCTTATTAACTATGGGCATTTTAGTCTTTTTTTATCGATTGCATTCCGTCATATCATACCAACCAAACATTATTAATAAGGGTAATGAATTATTACATTACATCATTTATTCCATTACGTCGTTTATTCCATTCATTTAACATTTCATTACGTCCTACCAATCGAACTATTCTTTTTATCAAAATAATAAAATCTCATTTTTCACCTCTTTTTCAAATTTAAAATATCTTGCAAACGGTAAATCGTCAAACGATAAAAAAGATACACCATCGTAACGAGTATTTTTATATCTTTCAGTAGACGGGCGCTTCGATATATTTTCGATGAACTATTTTCGATTTTTTTTCAATTACGTTTGGAAAAATCACATGTGATTTGTATCACAAATCACGTAACTAAAAAAAATCAAAAAGAAAAGTTCTTCGAAAGTATATAAAAGTGCCCCTCTATAGAAAGATGATTTAATTCTTGTCGCGATTGTATGCTTCGTTTTGCGTAACAATTAACGGTTTGTGAGATATTTAATTTAGAAAAAAGTGAAAACTGAATTTTTTCTTTTCTTTTGATAAAAAAATAGATGGCTATAATTTATTCATTAAGTTTTAATAAAAAGACAATTCCATCTATATCTTTCAAAAAAATAAATATTAAATCAATATCTTTATCAGTTTTTTAATTACATAGATATCCATTCAAAAATTCATAATACTCGTACATATCGAAAAATCATTTTAATTATATCATTAAGGAATTTAATTTCCAAAACACTTATTTACCTCCTATCTAATAAGTTAGTGACCATTTTACCCTTTTAATGCTACATATATATCTTTTTAAAACATAAGAATACTCATATTTACTTACTTCAAACCATGGTTCTAAAAGGCGCGCAAAGGCCTCGCAAAGGCGCGAGGCGTGACCTCCACGCCACGCAATAGACCAAGGCTTGGGCTTAAGGCTTGACGTGAGATGAGGAGTGAAAAAACGTGATAAGACGCGATAAAACGTGATGCGTGGAGGCTTTTTTGAATTCAATTTCGATAAAAATCGTATTTTTATATAGAAATGAAAAAGATTACATGCAAAGATAGTTTCTTGACTTTATTCCTTATGTATGACACTTTTTGTAAACTCAATATATTTGTAATATGATATAAATTTATAAATATTTTCATATTTTGTGCCGCCTTAGGTCATGACTTAAAAACGCCATGACTCGCCATGGCTCGTAAAGGCGTGAGGCTTGGTCATGCCGCCACGTCACGCCTCACGCTATTTATAACCTTGATTAATCCCAACACTATATAATAGTGCAGAGCAGCAAAACATATGACTATACCAGATATTGTGAATACTTTTGTTCTAACCTGATCTTCACCTTCATACAATGGTGCAGAACAGAACACTCTATATAATAGTGCAGAAGAACACAAAACTTGCAGAAATATATATAGTACTTTTGCCTTCGCCTTCACCTTCACCGTCTGTGTCGTAATCATCAAATATAGTTGCATTATTATAAGACGTAAACGGTGTACCTTCATCTGTAGAATCATTTTTTATAAATTATTTTTAAAACACAATAAATTTATAACAACTTAACATAATACTTGTGCGTAAATAAAGATAGTGTGTTACCCTTGTTAACGATTTCCCACAGCTAGCTTTGTGCACACATTAAAGCTTCTATAGTATCTGGACGAAGTTGGCTTCGATGTGGACTGATTAATCTCCCGCTAGTGCTAAATGCAGATTCTGAGGCAATGGAAGAGACTGGGATAGCCAGTGTATCTCTAGCAATTGCTTGCATCACAGGATATTTAGCTCCTCTTAATTTCTCCCATAATAGAATATCAAAGTCTGGAGATCGAGGTTCAAGTCCTTCCAAATAACGGTCAAATTCCATTTCTATAGACAATTGAGGAACACTACGTTTGCTCATAATATGTTTTCCCACGCCGACATATTTTCATCAACCTTCATCAAGTTTGTTAAACTTGACCCCGTGTTATCTCCAAACTTATATTCACTGTTTAAAGTCTTTTCTTGATACTCAAGGATCAATGCTTCGCATATTCCGAACTTTTTAAATTCGATTAGCACTATCTTTGGGATATATTTGCGGAAAATAAAACTCGATCATTTCCATCTTGCTTCTTAGGTCAAAAACACCAGCAACAGCCATCAACTCATGAATTGCACCCTAATACTCATCAAATTTTTCAATCATTAAAGATGCCATTTTGCTAACAAGCTGATTAGGGGAAACAAGCCACTCATTTAACTTCAATCTAATGTCACAAACTTTAAAAAAGTACAAATTAGCTATTGGGTACCTAGTTCCAGAAAATATCGCAGTAACATTATGAAAAACCTCTAATTTCTTACAAATGATCCGCGCATTTTCCCATTCTAGTGGACTAGGTAAAGTTTTATAGTGGGAGTCCCGTTGCTTCAAACGCGTAAAAACATCTTTATACATCAACGCGGTTTTAAGCATCAAGAAAGTGGCATTCCATCTTGTTTGGCAATCTAAACCTAATGTCTTAGAGTATGTTATTTTTAGTTGCCTACATGTCTCCTCAACTCTTTTAGGGGTTGCTGTCCAGTAAGACACACTTTTACGTACATTGTCTATTGCAGCCTTAATGGCATTTAACCCTACTTTCACAATCAAATTTAGAATATGTGCACAACAACGCATATGAATGTGAGCTCCATCTTTTATTAAATGATTAGCCTGTAACTTATCTTTCACCATATCGATTAACTTATCTGGAGCAATTATCGAGAGTGATGGTGGATAGTTTTGTGTCAACATTCCATTCCATAAGAGCCTCCATCAACACACTTGCAACAACTTCACTTGTATGGGGCAAGGTACATATAGAAACCTGGTAAAAAAGAATCATGAAATGGCATGCAACAAAATACATAAGTATGAGACAATATAATAATAATATAATACAAGTCCTACCTTAAGATTTTACTTCTCAAAATCCGACGAGTAATAGCCATAAAACCTTTCTTTTGGTTGCCCATAGTCCACATATCAGTAGTAATGGCTACCCGACTCTTCTCATATCTTTAATAACTTGATCTTTTTGTTAGTTATACAACTTGTATGTCGCTCTTCTGTGTGTTGCGATAAGGGCAAGTGAAAAGGGGTTGAATGGCTTTTGTAAATTTCCTAAATGGAACATGACCGACAATTACTGAAAGATGGTACTCATGCAAAAATAGCCATTTTAGCAAGTGACATCCTTCCATCCTTCTCATTGTACACATAAGTACTTAACTTTGATTTCGAGTTGCCTGTCAAAAGTCTTTCTCGAATATCCAGTTGTTTCCTTTTTTTTGCATATTTTCAAATGATCGTACACATGTGTGGTACCATGACTTGATTCGCCACTAAGTAAACTTTTGCAATAGTTACATTCTGCCAATTATTTTCCATTCCCTGTTATCTTCTCAAAATGCTGCCAAACCGGACTTCTTAGTCTCTTATTGTTTTTATAGTTGGAGGTTCAAGTGTTTCTTCAACATTACCAGGTACATGATTATCTTCCTGTAAGTTCGAAGGGCTCCTATGTGTTGGTAAGTGAATCGTATTCTCTTCAAAATCCATTCCTATGATAAAAAAATCAGCTTATTGTGTTTACTGATGATACAAACACATAAACAAAGACGCAAATTAAAAATCAGGAGATGACACAAATAAAACACCACAAATTAATGATGGAACCAAACACACATATAACTTCTAAACAATAATATCTCAAATGTAACTTATACTCAAACAAATAAATAATTACTTATGCAGTTATATAGTTCATGCATGCCTCGTATTAAGGGGGTAGGGTTTTCTTTTCTAATTTATATGATAGATAGATATGGGCACCGGAGTGGTGACCGTTTAGTATCCAGGAAGATAAAAAGTTTAGTAGTAAATATCAAATATGTTGGAAGTATTCAAACTAACAAGTGTTATGTTTATACTTTGTTATCTGATGTCTAATGTACAGGGACCATTCCTGTCATTATTGAAAGATCATTCAAGATGTATTGTGCTACTTTCATCAAGATTGAAAGATGGAGGTGATAAAGTGTATCTTGGATGGCTATATAAAGCACATCAGTGTGCTAGGTTTCAGTTAACAACGGTCATCTTATCTTTGTATCTCCCTGATCTTAGATCGTTGTTCATATGGTTTAACCACTCTCATTACAGCCTTCTATCTCACTCACGTTACACATACTGTGTGAGATAGAGGCTGTAATGGGTAGTGATGGTTGTATTATGTTTGTCTGAGTGTTGAGTGTTATTGTTGTGAGAAGGGTGGATCTACCTAGTAGGGACACCCTTATATTTCTGTTGTAATCGTTGGTTTAGCACCCGTTTGGGAACTAACCGTCTTGTATATTTAAGTTATCAATAATATCACAAAGGGGAGGTTGGTTGTGTGATAATCAAACTGTTCTTGGTATTGCCCCATGTATTTTAACACTTATTCAAGTATAAAAGATCAACCTAATAACCTCATAAACTAAAAAAGTGATCTTATGAACTTTTCCAAATACAAAAACCCTCAAAAGCACATCAATATGTAACTAAAAAACAATAAGTAATTTCAAAATGTAGTTTAAGCCATACAAATGATTTGAACTTTGTCATGATCATGAAAAACGACGCCTTAAAGTTTTGCTAACTGCATCTACACAATCACTAACATTGGTTTATTTCAGTTACATTTACGCGGTACTTTCATTAATCAATTCAAACCAAAAACTAAAAAACTGCTTATTTGTAACACCGAACATAATATTCCCGTATACTCTACTTATTCATCAAGTATACTCTTACACTACATTTAAAAAAACATAAACTAAAAGCGCATACCTACCTACTGCTATAGTAGCTGCTTAACGCTTATAAGCTTATTTGACTCAGCTTATGAGCCTACTTTTCTTTCGGCTAATTTTGCGGCTTATGAGCTTATTCACTAAAAATAAGCAGCCACATAAAAACTCTTAAAAAAACTAATTTCAAAATGCTTTCATTTTCAATAATTAATTTAAACCTAATTTCCCAAAATCACATCCCATCTTAGTTTTTCAGCCATTCACTCATCAAAACAACATTTGCAATAAATTTTGCAAAGATAACTCATACCTGATAAGCAACGAATAAGAGCTTATTGGCTAAAGTCAATAAGCTAATGGTAATAAGGGTCTGCTCTATCCTTAGACTTGCAGAATGGAACCTGATTTGCATCTACTCAATAGTTTAACAACATTCAAAGTATGAAAACTTAATTTTAAAAGCTACACGGTTATTTCAATTGATTTTGTTACATAACCATAACAAATTAATCAGTATTACTTAAAAGTTGTAAGATAAACTCATCTTAAATAATTTCATTTTGGTAACATATAGGAATGAGGACTTACGAACGGACAACAAAAACTTTTTGAAAAAATTTCGTCCAAGTGTTTTAAATTATTCAGCATCACGAACCATCAACTCATCTTAAATGATCCGTGTATATATCATTTCCCCAAACGGAAACACTAACGACAAAAGATACCTAAATCAAATCTGGTACATAAGTGTAACATGAATTGTTTATTGATTTCAATAGCTTATAAATAATAAACTCTTTATAGCTTATAAATGTACATAAAAAATCCAACATAGATAGCAAGTATAAGTAATGAACTCTTTATAACTTCACTTGTCATACACATATTAATGACAATCGAGAATGCGATAAAAAGTAACTTGTTGCATCCTCCTTTGTTGGTTTTTTTTTTGTGTTCCTTTTCACTTAACTCTTTTTTTCATGATCTGCATGGTACGATCATTATTTTACATGTTATCAAACTGTTATATAATAAGAACCCAAGTCGTAGATATGAAGTGTGGATTTGAAGTCCAAAAACATTAAGCATAAAAAATGAACCTATCTATCTATATCTATATCTATATCTATAGAGTTTAGGACTTTCTAAATAAAGAAGTCTTAAAAATTTTAAAGCTAAAAGCATTACTATAAAAAGAAATTTCATTATTTTGTTACAAACACACAAATAAAAGTAACACCTAAAAAATTAATTGTCTTAAATTCATAAACTTGTAACATCTTAAAAATTAATTGTTTTCAACCATCATCAATAAATGATAAATCTAACACGCCAAACAACTCACTCAAAAAACATAAAAAAACACAGGTTCATATCCGTACATCATCACTCACCAGACCTCGCCTTCTATCAAAACCTACACCGCCTCCGCAGCCGCCGTTGTAGCTAGATTTCTTTCTTTCTTTCTTTCTTTCTTTCTTTCTTAATGGGCTTACATAATTTAAGCCTAAAAACCCGAGACACATAATACAAAATGAACGACTTAGTAATTCAACATACTAAAACCAAACCAGATCAAACGTTAACTTTATAAAAAAGTAGCACCAAATATAAGAAAAGGTCTAGGATTGTTGGAGCTAGATTTGTCAATCTTCATTTACTGATAATTATAACAAGTAGCACCAAATATAAAGAAAGACCAATTTGATATATCTGCAATTGGGGTGGCAATTATTGACACGACACGATAAATGACACGAACCCGATACGAAGTTAAATAGGTTTGGGTTGAAGATAAACACATTTGGGTCAAAAACAGGTCAACATGTATAACCCGTTTAATACTCCCTCCGTCCCATTTTTATTGTCCACTTTTTCTTTTGGGGATGTCCCAATTTAATTTTTCACTACTAAAAATAGATAGGAAAGTTTGATCAAGTTTACTATATTACCTTTGTTTGAAATTATTATTACAAACTTTAAAGAAGACTTTAATTAATTAGCTAAGGGTAAAACTGTCATTCTGCTAAAAAGTAAGAGAGATAAAGCAATAATAAATGTATTTTTCTTAAATTGTGTGTTTTTTGTCGGTGGACAATAATTTTAGGACGGAGAGAGTAAATGGGCTGTGTTTGGGTTGAGCAAGTATTAAACAGGTCAACTCGTTAACCCGATTAAGTATATTTTAGCCTTTTAAAATAAGGAATTAATTGACACACTCATTTTTTTGATTGGGACACTCTAATTTATGCATAATATAGTTGTACAGTGTTTAATGTGTGCACTGTATACTTGTACAATGAGTGTCACAATCAAAAAAATAAGTGTGCAAATCACTAGCCTCTAAAATATAATTTATAACTTATAATTGATGTTAGATTTGAATTAAAAATCATTTTGTTATGTACTTAATATGAGTGAATTACGATTATAACTCATACTCCCTCCGTCCCTAAATAAGTGTCCACTGTTGACTTTCGAATTCATTCTTCTTCAACTTTGACCTTAAATTATTTTGTTTGTGTTATATAATACTTGATGAAAATCATATCCATGAAAATACATTAAAAAATCAACAAAAAAATAAGTGTGCAAATCACTAGCCTTTAAAATATAATTTATAACTTATAATTGATGTTAGATTTGAATTAAATGCATTTTGTTATGTACTTAATATGAGTGAATTACGATTATAACTCATATATCATTAAAATTGTCATATAGTTATTTGAATTAGTTAAATCGACAAACAATCAATCGTATTCACCGCTTGACCTATTTAGGTTAAACGGGTCACAAACGGTTACACGTGTTATGCAGGTCTAGGTTAGGGTTGAGTTTCTTGAGACACGATTAATAAATGGGTCATGTTTGGGTAAATGTCCTAATAACTCGCCAACTCGCAAACCCGAACACGACTCGATTGCCACCCCTACCTGCAATATAGGTTACAATGAGGCCTTTGTAGACAAAAGAAAGATGACCCGGTGATATATAAGCTTATTTTTTTTTAAACACTTAGGCTAAAGGATAATCAAATTAACCTAGATTGGTTTCTTTCTTATGTGATTTTGAGTATGCATAAGAAACTTTTTTACACAGTTTTGTCGAAGATTAAGTTTCATAAACAAGTACTAAAAGGTAAAATACGAAACAACATCCTTACCAAAATCGACTCTCAATTTTTGTTGTTTTTGTTTACCAATCTACTACGAAAGGCAGGGATTAAGTCTCAAGCTTTTCAATTAAAGTTACACGGTATTTAATTTACTTATTGAGCTTATGTTTCCTTAGTGTCTTTCAAGAGTGGTCAATTTGCTAATAGTTCAACACCTTGTCCCACATCGATAGAAAGTAAATGTAATGAATTCTTTATAATTTCAAGTCGCATACCAATATTTAAGAATAAATAACAAAAGCTTGTTTGTTGTGAATTTGTTTGCCTTTTTTTTTCTTCCCTATTTTTTACTCTCTCCCTCTCATTTTTATTGTCTAAATTTCTTTTTTGAGATATCTTAATTTAATTGTCCACGACTAAAAATAGATAGGAAAGTTTGATCAAGTTTACTATATTATCCTTATTTGAAATTATAATTACAAACTTGAAAGAAAACTTTAATTAATTAGCTAAAGGTAAAACTGTTGTTATTCTGTCAAAAAGTAATAAAGAAAAAGCAGTAATAAATGCACTTTTTTTAAACTGTGTGTTTTTTGTCAAGAGTCAATAATTTGGGACGAAGGGAGTATAACTTAACATTGGGTCATAATTTAACAAAACTTGTGTAGTTTCGGTTTCAGTTAACTAGGATACAAGTTGCTCGTATGTTTTTGCAACTACAAGTTATATCCATTTTTGATTATTCATCACTTGTTAATAGAGGTTACATAACCGTAAAAGATATATTCATTTTATAACATGTACGTGTTTCATTCATGAAAATATAAGCTTGTTAGTAACTGGTTATATATTTGACGACATAAGAAAACACTAGTGGTCTTCAATCTACTTTGTGATGTTATGTTTCTTTAGTCACAACATAACTTTGTTGCGACTTACACACACACAAATCATCTTTTGGATCTAGGGTTTGGATCTAAAGGGTTTCGCAAGATTAGCCTCTTATTACAATTGTACTTGATCCAATATTCAATCCTTCAATCCTTCATTATTCTATCATAATAATCATTCATTATCTCCAGAAATCCTTCAATCAAAAAAAAAAAAAACAAAAAAAATTTTGTTTGAATCCTTGATGATGGTCACGAATGGAATATCATAGATGGACACTATAGTGGGGTCGTCAATAGGTGGTACATCCTTGTGGTGGGCACCAGAGGCGGACAACAAAAGTGGGCATCAAGGTATGAAATTTGATCGTTTTTTTGTTTTTTTTATATTCTTTTTTTGGGTTAGGTTTTTAGAAGTAATTCGTTTTTAGAAACAACTCTCTTCGATCCAAAGGTGTTTTTGTTTAGCAATTTAGTTTCGGTGTGTTCAATGGGAAGATACACAACCAAGAGGACGTTGTTGATAGCGATTTCAACATCTGTCTATGTTACGAATTTTCCGATAATGTATCGCCAAGGAGTTTTTTCTAGCGTGCAAGCAATAGGTCATGTGGTCGGATTTCTTACATTCCTGTCAAGAATCAAAGTATAAAAAGGTTTGGATTGTCAAATTCATTAAATGTATTCAGTGAAGAAAGATTGTTAATAAACGCTGTACTGTTTGGATTGGTGTATTCCTTTTTTTAGTTTTTCTGTTTTTTTTTTGTCTTTTTCATTTTATGGTGTTAGTCTTCCATGCGATATCGCTCGATTCCAAAGACCCAATGGATAGAACATAGGAGAGTGTAATAAGAAGCCAAATGTACTCCTACTTCCTTCTGTTAAACCAAACTGAGTAGGAAGTTTAGGTAATGAAAAACTCTTACAGGTGTGTTAAATGGGATACCAACGACGAGGTGGTGGTAAGATTTCAGAACCATCGATAGTTTTTGGGAGTATGAATGTGTTGATGTCTATGAATGTTGATAATGCTCTTTTTGGAGGGTAAAAAGTTTTTGATTCTCTAGCCAATCTGAAAATTGGCTTTGGGGAATAAGGCTTTTCGATATTGTTATCAAATGTATGGAGATACAATGGGTTATTTTGGAATTCAAATCACTGAATCAATGGAAAAATTCAAAAATTGTGTTAGTGTCATGTCATGGTTTCTCAGGGTTATAAGGCTAAAACGAAATTCGAGGTGTGTTAGGATTGCGTGGGTCGAGTGGAAGGTGTTCCTTCAAGTTATGGACAATAAAGACTTTTACTAGGAATTGCTGAAAAGGGGGAAAATTGCTCGATGTGGTGATCAGGATGAGACTTGTTTTCATTCTAAAAGACTTTGTGTTTTATTTGAAGGCGGGAAATAGTATCAGAGAGATTTAAAATCACTCTACCGAGGTATAGATGTATTGGATTAGAGTAATGAAACTCAAGGTTGGGTCCGGAATTCACAGATGAATCGAAAGTGAAGATGGATAACTCCCTGATGAGGAGGTGAAGTTAAAAAGAAGGAATCAGGATGACTTGTGAATGGTGAGTTAGTATGAGTCTTTATTTGAAGATGGAGAGCTGGAAATAAACATGTGTGGATGGTATATTTTCGAAAAGGAAAAGGAGTTTCGGAAGACCATTTAATTTATATTCTTACTTAGCGTCAGAATAATTTGGTATGATAAGGATACCCAATCTGAGATAGTTTGATGCATCAGCAGGTTCACACCTTTGACACATATTGTGAAAATGACGCATCAGAGAAGGAGGTTGGACAGAATGATGAATCAGTGAGTCTGATGATGTAGATAAAATTGAAAGGTCGTGCTAATGGGTCTATATCAGCGGGTCTCTTCAAGGTTTCATGAAATTCTAGAACAGGTGGATCAAAAAATCCCCCCCCCCCCCCCCCATTGGTTTTTTTTTTTTTTGTGGGTTTTCTTGAAGATGTGTTAAAAGTTGGGACAGGTTAGTGATTCAAAATGGAAGTGTCATAGCAATTTGGAAGAAAACTCATTGGAAAACAAGGAGGGAAAGAAGGTTATGATGAATTTTCTATCTTTAAATATATAGGCCTTGCCAAGGACAGAAAGATTGGGTTAAAGATCTTTAGTATAAAATTATGTGTATTTTTTAGTTATACAAAGAAAAAAAATGGAAAAGATTGAGGACTTCTGTGTAACTAGTGTTGGGGCAATTCGGTTTGGATATGTGGTATAGTGATCGGTGGAAATTGGGAGGTATCTTTGCGTTATGGGATTACTAGTTCTTTTGCAAAAACAGTGTGATCGTGTCTGATTATATTTTTGTGAATTACTAGAGGTAAGTGGAGTTAACCGGGAAAGAATACGATTGATTTTGGTGTGTATGCTCCTCAAGGAGGGTTATAGAAAAACAAGCTCTTTGGATTTTTTCGTTTCGAGGTAGATAAGTGGAACGGGGGTGTTAATATAGGGGTGATTTCCCTGAGGTTCGTGTCAAATCTGATAGAATTCGGAACTCATTTTATTCCACATGGTGCTATAGATTTAATTCATTTTATTTTGGATTCGGGATTGGTTGATGTTAAACTTAGGTGGATGTCGCGTTACTTGGTGTTTTAGATCCGCCTACTAAGATGAGAAGTTAGATAGAGCTTGGTTTCGGAGAGTGTTATTTGTGGAAGCTCCGAACTTAAAGCTGTTACTTTGGAGAGATTCTGTCGGTTCATCGGCTATTCTTCTTAAAGATAATGGTATTCGGATTTTGGCCCTATCCATTTCGTTTTTTGCCTCATTGCTGAGATGATGGTTTTAACATATTTGTGGAGAACACTTGAAAAACAGTCTATTTTTTCCGTGGAAATAATGATCTCTAAGTTTGATGAAAAAACTTAGAAATCTTAATGAATCAGATTGTATTTGGATCAAGAGTTTATTTCGGGAACCCGGAAAAACGATCAGCTTTGACTTATAAACAGTTGGTGAAATTGTTTGGATAATTGATAGAGGGCTTGGGAATGAAGAGATGGTCAATTCCCGCCTTTGCTATTCTTCTCAATCCAAAAGTTAGATAATTTAGAATCGAAGGAAAGGGCTCAAGGTAAAATTAAATGGGCCGTAGAAGGAGATGAGATTCCGGTTTTTTTCATGGTATCATAAACATAAAGGCGTATTATTCAAAATTATTAGGGGGGGTATGGTGATGGTAATTGGATTGCAAAACCCGATGATGTCAAGAAAGAGGTCTTCGACCATTTTGCAATCGTTTTGTTACGCCGGGACAAACTACTGCTTCTACTTAGTCTGACAATTTCCTAATCAGATTTCTCATGAGCAAAGTGATCATATGAGAGGGGAGGTTCTACTGAATGAAATTAAGAAATCGGTTTGGGATGTGGTAACGACATAGCCCCGGGTCCGGTGGTTCACGGTTTGGTTTTTCAGGACCACTTTTGGCATCTTGTGGATAGGATGTTTGTGATGTCGTGAGGTTATTTTTAATTTTCTGATTTACCAAAGGGTGTAATTCATCTTTCATTGCTTAATTCGAAAATTCGGATGCTAATCTTGTTAAGGATTTTAGACCGATTAGCCTCTTTGGTGCATATATAAAAATCATTGCTAAGATTTTAACTAATCGTTCCTTGTGATGTCGTGGGGGAATTTATTTATGAGGTTCAATTCGGCTTTATTAAAGATAGGCAAATTCTTGAGGCCTTTTATTTAATGAAGTCTATGTTCTTGGTAAGACGAAGAAAAAACAAACTTTTTTTCAAAGTGGACTTTGAAAAAGCCTATGACTCGGTATGGTGGGATTTTTCTTGATGATGTTTTTAGGAAGTTTGAGTTTTAGGGATAATGGAGGAAATGGATTCTATGTTGTCTTCATTTCGAAAGGGTCTATCATTATCAATGGTCAGTCCAACCGCCGGGTTTCAATTTGATAGGAAGGTCTTAAACAAGGATGATCCGTTATCTCCTTTTTTATTTTATTATTCATGGAAAGTCTCCTATTTCATTTCAAAGAGTGTTGCTGGGGTATGTTTCCATGGTATCGATGTTGGTGGTGTGGTAGCAATTCTTTAGCACATGTTCTATGGGATGATGCGGTTTTATAGGTGAATGGAGCGAAAGGTAATATAACTTCTCTAATCCTTGTTCTTGATTGTTTTCATAAGGTTTCAGGTTTAAAATCAATATGTGGCAAAAGCAAAATTTCATGGGCATTGAAGTTGATAATGGTAAAGTCTCTCGTTGCGGCGACCAAATTCGGTTGTTTGTTCTTAAAGCTCCCTTTTTATATCTTGGTTCTTAGTTTGAGGAGACATGAAGAAATTCAATCTGGGAAGGACATTTTTGATAGAATTAGGATGACGTCTACGAGATGGAAGATGAAATGTTATCGATTGGAGGGGGCTCATGTTAATCAAATCGGTTTACTTGGCTCGATGCCTATTTTTCACATGTCATTGTTTAAGTTCACTGCAGGTGTTCCATTCAATTCTGAATCTTTCGAGTAAATTCTTCAATGGTCATGAGAGTTCGGGTAAAAAAGCTTCGTGGGTTCAATGGAAGAAGGCTCTTGCTCCTAAAGATAACGGTGGTCTAGGTATTTTAGTCTTTATGCTCTTAATAGAGGATTGATATTTAAATGGGTTTGGAGATTTTTAGCCCATGAGCTACGCTTTGCTCGTGTTATCAAGGCTATACCGGAGCCAATGAAAAGAAAAATTGAATGATATTTCGGGTAAAGGAGCTATATTCATGTTGGATAAATTTATTAAGAGGTTAGGAGGTTGTGGAAAATGGTATTAACTGCTTTGTTCATGAAGAAGAAATGGGAATGGCCTTTCGACTTTATTCTGGGATGAGTGTTGTGTGATGGGGGCAAGTTAGAATAGATCCCTAGAGTGTATGCTCTCGAAAACAAGCAAACAAATTACTGTAGGTCAAAAAACTTTGGCATCCTAATCTTTACATTCGTTTAGTAGGACATCCGAGAGGAAGGGCTGAAACTCACTCAAGTTGAAGAGTTAGCAAGAAAGTGATTACCTGTGGTGCTTACTCAGTCTCCTGATTCATGGTCTTGGACATTGGAACAATTTTGGGGTTATACGTGCTCGTCTTAGACAACATGATAGATTGCGATTACTTCCGAAAGGTGATCTAAGACTAGGTGGATTCATATGTTCAAACAAAAGTGAAAAACACCTTTTTTTCGCTTTCCATGTGGGGGGGGGGGGTTGGAAGGTAATGGAACTCTTACCTACTTAGATTTAACATTTCCAGACGTGGTATTAGATATTGAGTCTCTTTTTGTTGTGATTGTGATGTCGGGATTGAAACAATGATCAATTTGTCTTCGCTTGTAACACGGAAGAAGATTTCTAATTAATAAATCGGTGTGGGGAGTGCCTTTTATGGATATTAACTCTTACGGAGAATGGAGGCTCTTGGATCGATAATGTAAAACTGCGAGAAGATTAACAGCTGTTCAAGGTATTTATTTTGTGATGTGGTGGCTTCTATGGAATTTTCGTAATCAAGAAGATGTTCGAGGCAAGCCCAAATCTAAGGAGAGTTTTTTTGATGAATTATTTGTAGTTCGTATTATGTGTCGGTATAGATGCAATACTTTGTTTAGCTGGACGATTGGTATAAATAAGAAAACACTAGTGGTCTTCAATCTACTTTGTGATGTTATGTTTCTTTAGTCACAACATAACTTTGTTGCATTTTCTTTGTTGCGACTTTATATTTTCCTTCCTGTTCATTTTCAGTTAACTCTTTTCTCATGATCTACATGTTACGACAATTTTAAACTGCTATTTTACATGGTATCAATTTAAGTTTTGTTAGAATTTGCGATATCAAACGAGTATATAACAAGAACACAAGTCATGAATATGAAGTTTGGATAACTTGCACAAAAAACGAACCGATTAATATTCTTATGTACTTTCTTTCTTCACGGGCTCTGATGATTTAAGCATAAAAGCCCGAGCCACAAAAAACAATAGAGCTATTTTAATTGTTATATTCGACTAGGTTTGTGTTGTATTGTAGTTAAAAGGATTTTAATGATGCTCGGCTCACTCCTTCTGTTTCACAGCTTGTCTTGATTAAGATCACACAATAAACCAGAAATTGGCTTCTTTTTTTTTAATATCAAACATGAACTCATGGTAACGTTGCAATTTTTGGGATCATTTCAAAGGGCAGGTGTTTCAAGCTTTTTAATTAAATGGTTTTCAATCTACTTGTGATCTTATCTTTCTTTAATGTGTGACATGATTTCTTAGTTTATCTCAAGCAGCCAACAGATAATATAATTTCTTTTCCTTTAATTCTTTTTCATATAACACGTGGTACGTCTAAATTACCGCAAATCATTTCAAAACTTACATTCATAACCTGTAAACTAATAATTTAAAATGTTAGTCGTAAATACGATGTGTGGATTACAAGCCCAAAAGCATTAAGAACAAAAAACGAACCACAATAGACAAGATCACGGGAATTACTGGGTTTATGCACTTTGTTTCTTAATATGAGTTAATTTCACATTCGTACAAGGACGATGCGTGTACTAGCTTGATCGAACATGCATTCTCTGGTTGTGAATATGCATAAGAAACTTTCCTACTTACCAAAATCGACTCCCAATTTTTGTTGTTTTTGTTTACCTTCGAAAGGCAGGGTTTTTTAATATACTTAGTCATGTTATGTTTCCTTCATGAGTGGTTAATTTACCACTTGAACACCTTATCCCACATCGGTGGAAATTAAATATAATGAATTCATTATAAAGTCAAGTCTCATTTTAAATTTTAATTTAAATTAAATTGATGTGCAACAAATACTTGTTTGGTGTGTAATTCTTTAGGCTTTTTTTAACTATAACTTAACTAATTTCTAGTTTCGGTTAATTATGTTTGTTGTGTATTTCTTTAGGTTTTTTTAAGGAAAATGATCCTCTAAAGTTATGGTCAAACATGATTGATCATGTTAAGTTTATTGTGAGAGAAAATAAATAAGTGGGCCCATGATTTTTATTAAAAGAAAAAGTTTTATACAATTAACTAATTTGTGATTGGTGAACATGATGTATCATGTTTGACTCAACTTTAGAGGATTCTAATCCTTTTTTTAACTATAACTTAACAAAGGGTCACAATTTAATAGAACTTGTCTAGTTTATGTTTCAATTAACTAGGATACAAGTTGCGAGTAGTATTTTTTTAATGAAAAGATTTCAATTGTTATTTTCTACCTCTTTTAAAGAATTATTCCAATATAACGTATGTTACTGAGATTTAGAAACAGGTACCCTTTACTCTATCTCACACACTCATTTCTCTTTTAAACAACAATCAAACCAATTAAATTTTTGTATAAGTTCAAATGTCAATCCTATACTCAATCACCTTAAGCAAAATTCATACAAAAATTTATTTGTATGGTCTTTTCTTATTTGATCTTCTTTTTTTTTAATTTTTTTTAATTTTAATTCTTTTTCATAACATGCGGTCATAAATTACCGCAGATTATTATATAACTTATACTCATACCCATTAAAATAATAGTTTAATACAGTCGTAACTGTGTATAACTAAAACACAAGTCGTAAATACGATGTATGGTTTACTAGCCCAAAAACATTAGGTAAGCTCATTGACATCAATCTTAAACTACAAGTTTTGCCATGAAATGTTCTATAAAGATATCGTAGTATATGAACTGACAAGTCATGACGGGCATATGTGGTTTTTAAAGTAATAAATCACGTGTGATTTCATAAATCTATAAATCGCATGTGATTTCACAAATTCACGTGTAATTTTTAAAGTAATAAATCACATGTGATTTTTCGAATCAAATGTGATTTTTCTGTGCGAAAATTTAAAAAAAAAATGGCCAAAAGTATATAGAAGTGTCTATCTATGGAAAGATAATTTAATTCTCGTCACGATGGCATAATTAAATTTGCATAACGATTAACGGTTTGAGAGATATTTTAATTTTAAAAAATATGATGAAAGTGATTTTTAATAAAATTAAAATAAGAATTAATTTAAACCATTAGATGAAAATAAGATGATGGCTGAGACGAAGAAGATTGTTTTTTAAATAGATAGTGTATTACATTATTCTTTTGTCTTACCAATATATGAAGAAGGGTTGGATTTCAAGCTTTTGAATTAAGGTTACATGGTTTTAGATCAGCTTAAAATATTATGTTTCCTAATTGTCTAGATGATTTGATAATTTTCTTCAAGAGCTAGACATGTATACAAAACAAACATTAATCGCAAACCTATTAGCACTGGCCTCAAAATCTTTGATCTGAATTCCTTCTTTCCTTTTGTTTGAATCCTGTTATAACTCCTGAAATTGAGATTAATCATTGATTGATTACTCTCATATCGAGCGTGTTAGGCGGGATTCTCAGCTAAGGTTTAGTTATTTAGATCTGTGTTATCTCCCCAAATTGATCCATTTCTGTTTCCAATTATTCCTTGCCACCATTTATCCTCAGATTTTACCCCCATTGATTGTCACTTGTAATCGTTAGTTATAGACATCCCTTCAATCCAAAAAAAAAAAAATTGATGGGGAGCTTTAGATCGAAGGATGACGATGTTGCTAAGATATCAACATCGA